>JANRMT010062789.1:40087174-40110352 GCA_026402145.1 Polypterus bichir lapradei | reverse complement strand
TGGAACAAAAACCTGCAGCCACGGGGGCCACAGGACTGAGGTTGGCAAACACTGTCATAAGGCCAAATTAAACCCACTCTGATTCAATGTTGTGTAACAATATAAATGTGAAAACTTCCAAGGGGGTGAGTAGAGAGATATATCCCGAAATATTCCAAAAGCATGGTGGTTGGGCAGTAAAAAAGCAGTCTCAATAACAAAGAATTTTTTGGGATGTCAACTGGGTTGCCACATTTGTCACCTGCTGATTTTAAATGAAAATAGAAAAGGTGCAGTTTAGCACTACTCCCCACACTTGGGTTTCACATAAACAACAAAAGGGGTTTTAATTGCTCTCAGGCATAGGAGTGCTCCGACCTTCAAGTAGCTCTGGTCTCCACCAAAAGACATCTTCTTTTGGGATGCCCAGTTTTTCTGGTGGTCGGCCCGGAAGGGGCAGGACTTTCTTGCTCTTATTGGGCAGTTTCTCGATGTTGTGACGGAAGAAGGAACAAGAAAATAAAGTTAGTGGTAGACCTAAACCCCCCCCCCCCCCCAATCTCAACAGGTTATTGCATAGCTGGACCAAGCCTTCAAAGAGTCCTCCAATGCACCTGCGTGACAGCCTGCATGTCAAGTTAATTAGTAAGGCAGGTTCATGGTGAGGTAAAGTCTGTCCTTTCAGCACTGGGAGCATCGCATGAAACTGCTCTGAGGAGAGGTCTTTTGCAATGTGTTATGTTATACTATTTTTGTCTTTGTTATGTAAAATATTTTTAATGTTTTCACTTGGCATTACTGTAAGATCTGTAGCAATGAAATTTAATTTTGATAGTTATAATAACCTCCGTCACTTGGAGTCATAGTAGTCTCTCTTCTATATCCCAGTTATTTGAAATGGACATTACGAAGTTTGGATATAAATTAATGGTCCATGCTTAATTTATGGTGCATAACCAGTAAATTATGGCTTTGTGGTTTTATTTTATTTTTAATTTTATTTATTATATCTAAGCTCATTTCCACAATGAAAAATTTATATATCTTAGAAAACACAGACCGTTATTTATTGTATCATGTCGACCAGATACCGTTTTACCTCAGGGCACATTCGTTCTCATATTATACAAGTTTAGCAACATCAGCTAATATAAACAGAAAAAATTTGGTAATGACAGTAACAAAACCACACAGGCACAATGGGAGCGTACAAACTTAACTGGAGGAGAATTGTTTCCTCTGTAGGTGATGAAGCTTCCACTCCACTCTGTGTTGAATATTGAAAGTTCTTTGTCTTGTGTTTCTTACTTCCTAGAAATAACTTAATTATAGAGCAGACTGACCTGATATTACCAAAAATATAACAGAAAACTTAGTTACAGTATAAACTGGGCGAGGAAATGCCCCATATATAGTAAATAAATGAATCAAAAAAGAGGTGTTAAGGAATGTGTGTGTCTGTATTAATGTTTGTGTCACAAGTGTGATTGTATGTCTACTCCTTTGAGGAAGATATTCAAATTACACATGAGACAGCTTAGACTTCTGTGCCAGAAAAACAAAACCATGTTTCAGCCACAACCACAAATCTATTCATAAAGCACTCCCTGGAGCTCACAACAGCAGTATAATGACCCGGGAGGCAAAACAGAAAACCTCTAAAGTGTTTGACAATATACTGTATAGTAAACTGCATTTTATTCCTGGGAATTTATTATGATGGAGTGTACATATAGTGCCCTTCCTACACAGAATCAGGCCAAGGAGGCCCAAATATTCAAAAACAATGTTTTTATTAAATAGATGAATTTATTAAAGGGAGAATTTGACATTAGAAAAAGCTGAAATCTTGTAGCCTAACAGCACAGATGTTTATTATTTTCTGTCGCATAGGGTGAATAATTCACTTCCCTACAGAAACCGTTTCTTTTTGTCACCTGTGGTCTCTTTTAGTCCTGACCTCTCTAGATCCTGCCAGTTTAACCTTAACTAAATATTGCCTACTGATGCATAACTTAGTAAGCCTTTGGGCTTTGAGGAAACCTTATCTCAGAGAAAGTTACGTGAATCATGGAGATTTACATTAGGATTAAGCATCTTCCGGTGGCCTCTGGTGTTCCCGTACCCATAAGCCTTCAGTTTCCTTAAAAGTACCACATCTCTAAGGTGATCCTGCCTGTCCTCTTACAACCCCAAATCAAAAAAAGTTGGGACAGTGTGGAAAATGTGAATAAAAAAAGAAAAAAGCAAGTTATAAATTCTCCTCAAATTTTATTTAATTGCAGACAGTATGAACACAGAATAATTCATGTTTTTTTTTTGTCAACATCATTTGATTTGTAAATAAATATCCATTCTTGCAAATTCAGGCTTGCAACACATTTCAAAAAAAGTTGGGACAGTACAGCATTTACCACTTTGTACAGTTCTCCTGTCTCTTAACAACACTTAAAAGACGTTTAGGCATTGAAGAAATCAAGTGACTAAGTGTTGCAGGTGTTAGTTTGTCCCATTCTTCCTGCAAACAACGTTTTAGGTGCGCAACAGTACAGGGTCTTCGTTGACGCATTTTTCTTTTCAAAATGCGCCAAACATTCTCTATAGGAGACAAATCAGGGCTGCAGGCAGGCCAGTCAAGCATCCGCACCCTCTTCTTACGCAGCCATGCCTTTGTTATGCGCGCAGTATGTAGTTTGGTATTGTCTTGCTGAAATAAGCATGGGCGCCCCTGGAAAAGACGTCGTCTTGAAGGCAGCATTTGTTCCTCCAAAACTGAGATATACTTCTCAGCATTGATGGTGCCATCACAGAAGTGCAAGTTACCTTTGCAAAGGCACTGACACAACCCCATACCATGATAGACCCTGGCTTTTGGACTTGTATCTAGTAACAGTCTGGATGGTCCTTTTCCTCTTTGGTCCGAAGCACACAGCTTCCATTTCTTCCAAAAAAGATGTGAAAAACCGATTCGTCTGACCACAATACACGTTTCCACTGCACAGTGGACCATCCCAGATGCCTCCAAGCCCAGAAAAAGTCGACGGCGCTTCTGGACACTATTTATGTAGGGCTTCCTTTTGGCACAGTACAGTTTTAGCTGGCATTTCCTAATGTAACTACATACTGTAGTGCTTGAGAGTGACTTCCTGAAGTAGTCCTGAGCCCACACAGTTATATCATTTATTGATGAATGACAGTTTTTAATGCAGTGCCGTCTGAGGGCTCGGAGATCACGGCCATTCAGTTTAGGCTTCCGCCCTTGGCCTTTACGCACGGTAATTTCTCCAGATTCCCTGATTCTTTTCACTATGTTATGCACTGTAGAGGGAGAAATGCCCAAATCTCTTCCTATCTGTCTTTGAGAAATGTTTTTCTTCATCATTTCAAAGATTTTTGCCCGCACTTGGTGGCAAACTGTCGATCCTCTGCCCATCTTTGCTCCTAAAGGAGTAGGCCTTTCCTCGATGCTGCTTTTGTACTGAATCATGATTGCAATCACCTGTTAACATCACCAGTTTCAAATCACATCATTATTTAGTTATTATACCTCATTACTACCCCTGAATTGCCCCCATCCCAACTTTTTTGGAATGTGTTGCAAGCCTGAATGGTAAGAATGGATGTTTATTTACAAATCAAATGATGTTGACCAAAAAAAACATGAATTATCTTGTGTTCATACTGTCTGCAATGAAATAAAAGTTAAGGGAAATTTGTAAATTACTGCTTTATTTTTTTATTCACATTTTCCACACTGTCCCAACTTTTTCTGATTTGGGGTTGTAAAAGGAAAAACTAGTCTCTGCCATCCCAGGGACTGTGTGCTGTCTTCTTTGTATTTTTCTGTACCATGAAGGTTAGGTGTCCCTGGTACATGTTGGGTTGCTTTCCCTGTTGTGCCATTATAGAGCAATGGTTGCTGTCTCCCCCTCTCTCTATCCCCTTACTGGTTATCCCATCTCTAGCCCTTCTGGGACCTTCTGTACCAATACAGTGCCAACTGTACTTCCCAGTGAACTTTCCCCTAGACTACAGTGAGATGTACTGTTCATCATTTTTGCTAGGGTATTTCTTCTAGGGTCTTGCCGAGTCCTGTTTCTTTGCTCTTTTTTTTTACTTGCAATCATATCTTTTGCAGTATTTATTGTATGGCATCTTGTGTCTTAGTTTAACTATATGTAGATGTATAGCATATAAAAACATGTTGAACGGAATCTATTTTTTTTCATCATATAAAGATATACAACATTTTCTACTAGCCAGCCAATAGTTTCAGTCTGTTGTACACTGTTCAATGCCATTATTGACTAGATTTTATAATGGACCACTTGGATTTAATACAGTTTATTTTTATCTTGGACTCTTTTTATCTTGGATATATTTGGATATATATAAGGTTTTTGCTGTCAAACACGACAATGTTATATCTTTTTCAACCGTCAAATGTCTATTAAAATATAACAGATTGTTTTGCAGTAAACACTTTGACATTGCAGATGCCATACAGTATATTAAAACACAGCATCAAGGTTGACTCTTGGAGAAAATTCTCATAACATCTCGTGCATTCAACACTCATTTCATGACACCTCAAAAGAACCGTTTCAACTGTGATGGTCTTACAACTAGTTCATCTTCAGGTTCACTGAAGTGTATGCCAGAAAAAAACGAATAAGAACTCACAGAGCCCCGAATGTGTCAGGCAAAAACAAAACAAATCTGTTCGGACTAATTATTAATTCGTTTGAACAGATTATTATTATTTGTTCCCCTTGCAGTCCAGTTCTGATTCATTTTTTAAGAGTTGACAAAGATATATCATTGTGGTGTTTGACAGCCAAAGCCTTAAGTACTGTATATCCAAATATTTGAGCCCAAGATAAAAATAAAACTGTATTAAATTAAAGTGGTCCATTGTCAAATCTAGCTGATAATGGTATGGAAGAGCATAGAACAGACTGAAACTTTAGGCTGACTACATTATTCCGGTTCCGGTTCATTAAATTACATAATTATGTAATTTGTTAAAACGGATTACTTTTAATTTTCCTACCTGACATCTACCGGGCTCAGTACCATTTAGTTTTTGAAGGTGGCTAAATGCTTTTGATCAAATATGAAGCATTCTTTTTTCAATTACAGGCAGTCCCTGGATTACGTACAAGATAGGGACTGTAGGTTTGTACTTAAGTTGAGTTTGTATGTAAGTGGGAACAGATACGTTATTTTAATAAATGCTATTGTTGACCGACTGTAACCAAGTGCCCTGCCAATGAATGATGGAGTTTCACCTCTCTCTGACCTTTTTATTATTTCTACTTTATTTTTAATGGTGATGGTTTTTCTCTTCTTTACTGTATCATCAGCACTTGCATCAGTTTTGTGTTTCAGAGACATTGTTGAAGGGTGAAGACAAAAGGTTAAGATGAGCTCTTCTGTACAGCACTGTACACGCTATCACAGCAGGAAGGCACCCATCGTCAACAAGTCTGATGTACTGACAAGAGACAACTTCCTGCTATGTATGTAACAGTACAAGCAGGCTTGCTATTGAGAATGAATGGGGGCAGCAAGGGGCGATTCACCATTCTCCCACCACACAGTCACCTCCACTACAGTATGCTGCCTGCAGCGTCCGCCCACTGAGAATGAACATGGTGCGGCCAAAGGCGGGTAGTGAATCACCCACCACCACCCCTATTCAACAGGCAACCAACCGAGGCACACTACAATGCTACCCCCCGCCACCCCATTCACCCTCAATGGCCTCTGTTCAGCCACAACCAACTCACCGCTTGCAGCATTACCAGCCGCCCACCGAGAACGAACGGGGCAGCCTTGTGTGGTGGGTGGGCAGTGAAACACCCCCCTCCACTCTATCCAGCCTGCGTCCAGTCAGGAGCAGTAGCTGCAGCGGCATAGTGGTTGGGCAGCGAACCGCCCTATCAAGCCTCCGTCCTGTACATGAGCGATAACTGTGGCCTCAGTGACTATGGACCATGGGTCACCACTTGCCACCGGGACCCGCTCAAGGGACACTACACTGCGCGAGCTGCGAAACCACCCCCCTCCAGCCTCCGTCCAGCCACCGCTTCCAGCATCCCCAGGCCAAAGATGACGAAGCAGCAGTTACTGAGGCACATGCGTCGCAGCTGCGGCCCCATTCGTAAGTTGTAGGTCAGATGTCTGTAACCTGGAGACTACCTGTATTTTGTTTTTCTGAACTAATTTTTTGTGGTGTTTTGATTTCTGTCTTTCACATGACGCTGTCAGGTAAAACTTTAGTGGAATAGGCAGATTTGATCATCAATGAATGGATGGATGGAAAATATTATTTGCTAAAAAGTGAAATCTGCCTGTGTCTGGTGGTCATGTTTAAAAGTTCAGAAAGTAACCCTGCTTTTTGGCTCTGATGCAAATACAGAGTTGAGATTTGTAGCAATGTTTAACCAAATTTGATTTTAATAATCTAGTTACATAAATTATGCAATTAAAAATGTATGTGGTTAAGCTATCTACACAGTTTATTCTGTACTAGCTGATGCCCGCCGTAGCATACGGCGGTGTAAGAATACGAACGGAAAATGGTGAGAAAGGAATTCAGAAATCAAGAAGAAAGAAATACTTCTTGAAAGACGCAATTGTGAATAGGTGTTTTGCTGGAGACAACAGATAATGAGTGGAAAGATCTAATCGTAGAAAAAGCCACGTACAACAATAATTTTGTTGCATGTATCTTGGACTTCCTGGAAGTGTGGACGGTAATATGATCATTTTGCCTACACATACGTTGCTATTTTCAGCCTTTGCTTGCAGTGCGTCTGATAGTCCTTTGTATTGTTCCACGCGCAGTTCTTGTTGATGTAATCTGAGATAGTTGAGACACATGCCCTCTGTTTTAACATATGCATCTACGACGTACTGTTGGAATAGTTTGCTGCTGGGGTGCAAAATACTAAATGTATTCCTCATTGATAATCTGTACGCGTAAAATTGGCATTGAGTAAGCCTGATTCAGTTGGCGGTTCTTTTATTGGGAACATGTTGTAAATCTTGCCAGCCAATGTCTCCATAAGGGAATAAAAGTGGGTAAACCATAGGATCACAATTCATATTGAGCGTGGAAATTTGTTTACAGGAATTGCCTCTGGGATAGATGCAAATATCCCTTTCGGCAGGGGGTTCGCCATCTTCTCCAACGAAAATCACTGCAACATCGGTGTGACATGTTGGGGCATTGTATCGTCGTAAATCCTGCTCAGGGTTTTCCTTTAAAACCATTCGTACAGATGCTGTTGGATTGGACTGAGCGATTTCATGCATGTGTTTGTATGATTTAGCAAAAGGGTTGATGGTTCTGAGCATGGAATCTAGCTGGAGAAGTAAATTTTCGCTGCATGCAGAGTTTGCTTTATTTTGTAAGCGTACTTCAGTAGCTTGCGCTATGTCAAAAACATACAACTGTCCATATCCTGGAGAAATAGAAGTGTTAGCGTATAGTGGAGAGATTTGGTGATAAATTTGCCCGGGTATTTTAAAACAGTGTGGTCCGTGGCCAGGAGGTCGAGTTATCTGTGGAAGAGGACGAATAGGAACTGAGAAATGCCGTGTCGGCTGTTTGTGGGCGGGACCGGTTTTGAAGTGGAAGCAGGACGAACCAGAAGAGAAATATATATAAGAGATGTTATTTCTTCATTAATAAATGGATGAATTGTTTGTACCTGAAAACCTTTAAAAACATGCCACTTTTACAATTACATTTATCAAAGTGTGTTCTGTAATGCATAAAAAAATTCAGATTATTACATATGAATACATAATGATATTACATAATAGTAAGTACTGCACACATTTACATTTATTTGTTTAACAGATAGTTTTATCCAAAGTGACTTACAAAGGAGGTCAACATAAACAAGTAACATCATCCTAGGGACTGTTTTGAAAAAATGTAGAAGGACAGGTTATAAGACTTGATCAACACAAGTGAAGAGCTATAAAGCTAGTGTAACAAAAATAATGAATTAAAAATATGACAGATATCCACTGAGCAAAAAAAACATGCATTAACAATTTGACAGATATTCACAGAACAGTAGGGTTTTCAAACATTTCTTAAACACATTGAGAGAGTCAGCAATACAGATAGAGGTTGACAGCTTGTTCCACCAAATAGGAGCTACATATGAAAAGAGTCTGCACTGAGATTTGATATCACGCAGAGGTAGCATCACGAGTTGCTGTCCACTGCCAGAACTGAGTGTGCGAAAAAGAGCACAGAACCTCACAAGTGTCTTCATATACACAAATGCTGACCCATTGAGTACTCTGTAGGAAAGCACCAAGGATATGGGACCTCATACATAAATGGTGTGTACTTACACAAATGTTGTGTACGCTTGTTTTCACGCTCACTTTGAGATGTATAAAACTAAACTTTGCACTCATTTTTCTCTACACCCTTATACTGTGCGTATACAAGTTTCTGGTTGGTTTTGCAAACAGTGAGGCATCCAGCATCAAAGCAGTGGTACTGTTTCTGAGTGGTGTCTCTTTCTTTTAAAATTTGCATCAATGACACGAGATTTATCAAATACACCAAAATTAATTGCATCTCATTTACAAATTTAATTCACTTGATTGTAATCATTCTGTAACAATGGTGCATGGAATGGCCAATCTATTCCAACTACCATAGCTGCTTTAGTGTTGATAGAAGGCATCACAAATGGAAGAATTACAAAAAAGCACATATTTAAAAATGATAATGATGACTGGCTTCAACGTCAGTTTTCTAAGATCTATCTGCTTGGAGCTGTGTGCTGAACTGGTGCCAGTTTTACAAAGGCAGACATTGAGGAATTGTGCTCTACTTGCTCCCTTGCAAATTCTGTTCACCCCAAGGTTTTTAGCCACAGGAGCTTTTCAA
This sequence comes from Polypterus bichir lapradei, assembly GCA_026402145.1. Classification (NCBI taxonomy): domain Eukaryota; kingdom Metazoa; phylum Chordata; class Cladistia; order Polypteriformes; family Polypteridae; genus Polypterus; species Polypterus bichir. The sequence continues at coordinate 40,101,444 of JANRMT010062789.1, read as the reverse complement.
CGTGAACTTGCTGACATATCCAGTATTTCACAAACATCACTGAGTTGTGCCATGCCAGCTCTATGGCATGGTATTATCTGCTTGTCATCCAGATAGATAAGATTTCCTTACATCAGCGTTTCTCAACCTTTAAGTATTTGCAACCCGAGTTTTCATAACAGTTTTAATCGCACCCCCCCCCAACATTTTTTTGAAATGTAGATGCATATTTTATTATACCTACTAAACTTTTATCGACATTTATCTATCTCTATATTTATTGTTCTAGTATGAGAATGTACTTTAAGTTAATTTGTTTTGGTTTCAACAGATGTTTTTTTCATATTTTTGATTCTTGATTTCTTTTTTTCACATCTTCGCGCCCCCCTTTTTTGTTACTTCGCAGCCCCCTAGGGGGGCCCGCCCCACAGGTTGAACCACCGCCTTACATTGTGCTTGAACTGGCAAACATCAAAGCACAATTCGCAACCATGTCTGGTTTTCCATGTGTAATTGGAGTGGTCAACTGCACACACACTGCCATTGCAACGGTGCTGGACAAGTTATATCAGGCAAGGATGAACCACCAAAAGAAAAAGCTGCCAATACATCATCTATAACAGGAGAACCTATAAAAACAGCAACTCTGCAAAGCTGCAGCTGCTTTTTTCAGCTAGGGCGGCAAAAGGCAAGCAGTCCTTTTAAGGATAGCGAGTCACCTCAAAGAGCCATGTAAAGAGCAGAGAATCTGTCTGTTGTGGTGCTTGGTGCCAATGCTGCACTATAAAGGTGCCATCAGAGAATGAATTTGCTTATGTAAATGTAAATAATTTCCACTCTATTAATGTGCTGCTCTATAGTCCACACAAAGTGTGTCGCCTTGTGCAAGCATGTATTGTGCTGCATAATGTGGTACACAATCGTGGCATGCCCATAGCTGAAGAAATGCAATATGATGAACCTGAACCTGAGCCACCAAATGATCAGCCTAATCAGCCAGTGTTACAACTTCATTTGAATGTAATTAGCAGAATGTAAAAACAGGTAATCAGATGCAGCATTTATTTTTTAACTAATTCATTTAATTTGTGGTCATTATCACATAGTACAGCCCTTATATACCTTAGTTCACCGGCCACATCTGTTACAGCATCCACTACTGATTTTTGTGACTCCAGAACAGTCCGTCAGCACACAGCCAGATAGTTGCCCAGCGGTTTTCAAGTCAGAGGTGTGTGCGCAGCCAGCGCCCTAAGATGTGCTCATCACAGCATCACCATCACTGCATGGAGTCGCGTCATCGGCACGGGGGGATCAGCTTTTGTAATATTGTCTGAAACAGAATAAATAGATGGTGGGCTTCAACTTGCCAATTCACGTTGAGTTTGATATTTGACCACTGCTTTTTTAATTTGAGAACTGTGCAACTTTCTGAACTTGAACTTTCAGGTGTCTCCACCACTCTGTATCACTCCATCAATTTCCTTTTGTTGCTTATACCACTGCTTATGCCAACAAATATTATGTTTTTTCTTGCCTCCAATTCTTAATAATATTTTCCATCCATCCACATGCTTCTCCATTTGTCCTTTAACAAAACACTGAAAAAAGGGGCAATTTATATTGATTTGCATATTCAAATAGACAGAATTCAGGGAGGAGTCAAGGTGGGGATATAGTCGAGTGCACTGTGTTAAATTTCACATTTATTGGGATTTATAAATGGGAAGTGCGTGGAACTTTGCTTACGCACAGTTTTATGCATCTGAATTTTTTTGTGCCTACGCACATTTCTAGTTGTGTCTGCACTCCATGTTTTAGTGTGAATTCTATGCATGAACTTCATATGTGCTGCTACAAGGAGCCAATGTCACAACTTGAAGCGAGGAGTAACATGCATCCGTCTTTGACTGGTTGAATACAATACAGGCTGCTGCATTTTGGACCTTCTGTAATGACTTGATGGAATAAGTAACTGAAAATTTCTGCTTACAAAAAGATATTTTTGATCACGGTATCTCAGTCCTTAGGCCGGAGTTATACTTCACGCGACGCGACGCATGCTGCAGAGGACGCTCCTGCTACGCAAGCGTTGTAGTGTTTATACTTGCGCGCATACTTTATGTAAATCTGGAGGAATCCACCAGGTGGCAGTGCGAGATATTATCACGGTGAGAACATGTTTGGCTTCTCTGTGTTGTGAATTGCCTAAAACACCAATTGAATTCTGATAACACCTTACCGCAATATCTCTGAAAAGGATGTTTATTGATTAAATCCATAAATCCAGGGATGTGTCCATTCCAGCAAGCATTGGGCACGACTAAGAAACAATCCCTGGACAAGGTCTCCGCTCATCGCAAGGTGAATACAAGCACTCGCATACACTAGCGTCATTTTAGCGGCACCAATCCCCAAATCTGCATATCTTTGGAAGGAAACCGGAGCACAGTGTGGAATACAAGCAGGATATACCAGCAACATAACTCCCTGTGAGACAGCAGTGCTATCGCTCCGCCGCCGTGTCACCCCCATGTGTGTAATTATTCCCCCCATGTGTGTAATTATTAACAGTATTCATTATTTAAACAAAATTATATGTAAAATGTAACATACACACTTTAATGCATTTAAAATGCATCGTGTCATTACAATCGGGAATATGCGACACTTGAATATAAAATCACCACGAATGCATCTGTATGTCAGCATTGTGCTTCACCACATCAAACCATTCACCAAACAGCAAAGCACGCACATTGATCCCCGTAGGATCTGTATAGAGGCTTTCTGTCACATGTAGATAGTAAACAGAGACTCTGACGTCACATTCCGACTTTTAGCACACTGCGCCCCCCGACTTTTTGCTGGTACTGCAACTCGTGCACGCGTCGCGTTAATTTCTGAGGACCTGCTCAGAGGACGCATGAAATGAACGCTGGGGACGTGTGGCAGCCATGATGCGGGCGCGTACGCGTTCTGAGCGTGAAGTATAAATGAGCCCTTAGAGGGAACATTATAGTGCAATGCCCTTACATTTTCACTAAATCGTTAGTTACTATATTGCAGTGTAGCTGAATTAGCATGATGGTTTTCAGCTGCCTAGACAAAACATGTTTTTGAACATAGACATGTAACAAAGAATTGGTGGTAAATGGGAAGGTACTGTCAGGAAATATTTTTAATAAAACACAGTAATAATAGAGTAACTGATGGTGCAACTGTCTGATTTGTGGAACTCAGTTAAAGGGGAAAAAACTCAGACAAATTTAAAAGCATTCTTAAACAGCTTTCATAAAGAAGTTTATAATGAGGGTAAGGACCGTAACAGGCTGGAAAAACACAAACCTGTCAGGTAAGAAGGTAAAAAGATATGTTACGTTAGTCAACAAAATGTAACTGTCTAGATGGTTGTGTGAATTACCTACCTTCATACGGTACTGTGAATTGCTTGATTGGAACCCCTGCAGATTTTATTTTTTTTCTCCAGCCGTCTGGAGTTTTTTTTTTTTTCTGTCCACCCTGGCCATCGGACCTTACTTATTCTATGTTAATTAATGTTGACTTATTTTTATTTTTTATTGTGTCTTCTATTTTTCTATTCTTCATTTTGTAAAGCACTTTGAGCTACATTTTTTTTGTATGAAAATGTGCTATATAAATAAATGTTGTTGTTGTTGATTTGATCTGAAATAAACTGACTCCTGCTTGACAAGGCTAACATTGCTACAACATGAATGTTCCTAAGATAACTGCCTGTATAGCATTCTGAAGCAAAAAAGCCTTGGTAAGTCTTTAATGGGCATATGTTCAACATTTTTGGAATCTCTATTGATATGTTGAAACAACATGCACTTCTTAAGGTTTTAGTGGAATAGCAATTTTATATGCTAAAACAAACACTAAACTGAGATGATTTTATCAAAATAAAAACTGAGGTAAGTCAAAAAGTTCATATAACTAAACTGAAACTAAACTAAATAAATTGTCAGCTGAAAATAGCATAGGACAGAAAAATTATAAAAATGGAGAAAAAATAACCTTATGGAGATGGAGATGTGTTAACCAGATATAAAACCAGAAAGATGCATGTAGTATGACAAGGAGACATGGAGCTAGAGGTTAAGACAGACAGTGCAGGTTTGTTACAGAAGAAAGGCCACATCTCTAATCGAGTTGGGTGAGCCTGGGTTCTGTCAACCAGGTGGAGTCGTTTCGGATTCACTGTGTATGGTGTAATGGAGGATAAGAATATACATTTGTCCCTGCTAAGGAGTTTGCTTAGGTTCATCCCTCCATCTCAAATGATCATCTTCCCTGTTACAATTTTTCTAAATTTTTGGTAAGATATGCTTTTTTATTATACTTGAAAACCATCCATCCATCCATTATCCTAACACAGGGTCATGGGGGTCTACTGGAGCCAATCCCAGCCAGCACAGAGCGCAAGGCAGGAACAAAGCCCCAGGCAGGGCGCCAGCCCACTGTAGGGAACAAACACGCACACACCAAGCACACACTGGGGACAATTTAGGATCGCCAATACACCTAACCTGCATGTCTTTGGACCATGGGAGGAAACCCACGCAGACATGGGGAGAACATGCAAACTCCACGCAGGGAGGACACAGGAAGAGAACCCAGGTCTCCTAACTGCGAGGCAGCAGCGCTACCACTGCGCCACTGTGCCGCCCACTTGAAAACCTTGCAAGAATATTTTTTTAAAGTAACCTGGAGAAAAGATGTGGTCAGAAATCAAAAAACAGCTGAAAACCGAGAGATCTACCACACTGTTACCAAGGCCAAATTGAAAGTGAAAAGTCAAAGTCAAAATGTCAAGTACGAGTCCAAACCAGGAACAGACTATTATAAAACAGGTTTTAGAAGCACAGAAATGTTTGAGAAAAGAACGCTTTGAACCTGCAAACTCAGATGAGGAAATCTCCGAAATGTTGACCTTTTCACCTGTCACATCATTACCAGCAGCTCACAACCTCTCAGGAAAGGCCCTCTAACAGCATGGAGCTATCCTAACAACAAAACTGGCCGTGATGTAAATAACTCAAATGGAGGCAAAATAGCCAAAATAAATTAACAATATTAAAAATAACACTGATCACAAAACTGATGTCACATTCAGAATCAGGGGCTAAAAAAGAGTCATCAGACTTGGGAAAAGACAAATTGGAACACAAAAAACGAATTAAATACCCTAAACTATACACTTTCAATACAAGATTGAATTGAGTTAAAAGATGACTATATTTAACAAAAATGTTTTAAAGTGAAAACAGGAACTGGCATTTCATCAAAAGCCTGAAATAAAGGAAAGCCACCTGTCACAGTTTTCCTTCTATATTAAGGAGCAGTGAAATTATATTCAAAGGACTAAACTGAGGCTGAAGTAAATGACAACCTGTCAGTTAAGCAGAGTTTCTAAACAAGAGTTGTAACTGAACGTTTCACCAGAATAAAAACAATTCCAAATCGTAGTGAAAGTGTAGAGCAAAATATCCTTTAGCCAGAAGAAACAAGATAAGCAAATCCACATGCAAGGTTCACTGTAGTTATCCTAATCTCAGATAGCCCAGAACCTTCAGGGTGACATTTTGTGCCATTGAGATGATGCAACCTCACCACAAAATGTTGGCACCTGGGTCAACCAAGATGGCATTGAATAAAAGACACAAATAATTTTACACTACTTGGGAATGACCTTAAATCAAAAAAAGTAACTTTGAAAATGAGTGTTTACTTACAGTTACTTGGTTTCTTGACCAATTTTTGAGTATTAGAAATAATGATGCATAGGAACTTGAACAACCTTGGCCTTGATACTGTATATAAAAGTGAGAGTGTTGCTTTGCCAGTTCTTTTCATTTGTTTCAGGATTTTGGGACTCAGTTGTAATGGAGAAATGAAGCCTCCTGAAAACATGGTAATGGATCAATAGCAGGAAGTCACCTTGTGATATAATTTCTTCAACACCAGACACTAACCTGGAAACAAAGGTAGTTTTGTTAGTTTTTTAAATTTTGAAAGGAACTGCTTGCTTGCTTAGCTCACTCTAATACTATGAAAATTAGACATGAGTAAAATTTTAAAAACACACATCAGTGCACAAAAAGGGAACAAAATGATAAGCTTAAGTCTTTGGAATATGGGGGGAAAAAAAGCTGAATTTCAGAGAGATTAATGTGGAGAGATTGCCAGCTTCACAGAGAGTGTGTCTAGGCCAAGATGCCTCCAAGTTATTTTTAACTGTTCTGAAGTGCTAAACACTGTGCCAGGGTGCCACCTCAGTCTCATTAAGTTATTTGAAAACACTTGACTTTCTTCTTCCTGCTATAACAGCTCCCTGAATCTTTTATATTCCTGTAGTGTTTTACTCCTTAATTCAATATAAAATTTTAAGGAATCTTTGATTTAAAGAGAGAAATAAAAAAAAAAACTCTTCAGTCATATTTGGAAAAATCTAGGCTAAATAAGATTTTGTGGAAACTATTGTAGGTCTGACTGGTATATCAAAGTTATCATTTGCCATGGAAGTTCAGCCTGACTGTGATGCCCTGGCATAAAAGAAACCACCTCATCTCACTCAGGGAGTCAGATACGGAAGGAGATGGACAAAGCATGCTGGAGTGGAGGAGGAGAAAGGGGAAATGCAATTTTGGTGGTATTCGTACTTATTATGTACTTATTGTGGCAGAAGAACTCATGGAAAATCATTTCATTGAACTGTTGCCTACATGGTGGTGTCTGAGGTTATGGAAGGATCTGAGATGCCCACTAGTGGTTTATATATTTATGTTTTAGCTTTCATTGACATTTAAGGAAAAGGTTAAAAATAAAGTTGACATTACCAAAAAGTAAAAAGTGTCATTTTCTGAGTTATACAAAGATGCCTTTTTCAGGGATCAAGCAATGGAAATTAATTAATCCTTGAAAGTCGATGTTAACAATTCATACAGGAGGCCCAACTTTTGTTGATTACTTACACAATCTCTGTATAAAAGTGGTGTTGAAACAAATTGTTTTGCTAACTCATCTAAAGCATTATTAGGACAATATTATGGTGTGAATTGCTATTATAAGGGTGAGGAAAAAACAATTAACAAAAAAAGACAGACCATTATAACCCTTAAAAGTGTAGGTCATTCTGAGAAATTACAAAGAAAACCAAGATGTCAGTGAGTACAGTTTCTTACACCTTCAAAGGGAACATGGAAACTGGATGAAACTCTGACAGGAACAGGTCGGGCAGAAGGCAGGTTTCTGAGAGTTGACAGCATGCATGATAGACACCTTATAGGCCAGTGGTCAAAGCAGAGGTTCAGTTTCAACTGTGAAGCGGAGACTTCATGTTACAGGACAGAGTTGAGGCACAGATCTAGGGAAGGCTGCAAAAACATTTTGGCAGCATTAAAGGTTCCCAAAAGTACAGTTGTCATCATAATTTTTAAATGGAAGAAGTCTGGAACAACTATGATTCTTTCTAGATCTGGCCTACATTTGTTCCCCGATGGCATTGCTCTAAAGACTCACTTTGTCTTCTTCATTTATAGGACTGTCCAAAGAACTTATGTGGAGATGGAATAAATGAGTAGAAGGACAACCATCATTGCAACACTACCCTACACTGATTTAGGCTTTATGATAGATGACCAGATGGAAGCCTCTCTCCAGTTGAAGACACATGGAATCCTACTTGGAGTTTGCAACAAGGCACTTAAATGACTCTTGGACTGAGAGAAGCAAAGTTCTCTGGTCTGATGAAACCAAGATTAGTGTCATGTCTGGCAGAAACCAGGCACTGCTCATAGCCTTTGTAATACCATTCTAGTGGTGAAGCATGGTGATGGCAGCATCAGTGGGGTTGGTTGCCAGCAACAGTGACTGGGATATAAGTCAGGGTTGAGGAAAATCTGAAAAGAGCAAAGTGCAGAGATAACCTTAATGAAAACCTCCTCCAGAGTACACTGGGCCTTAGACTGGGCAGAAGGTTCACATTTCAACAGGACAAAACAAGGACAGCACATAAGTAGCTTAGGGACAGCTTTGCAAATGTCCTTGAATGGTCCAGCCAGAGTCCAGACTTGAACCCATCGACCATACCTAGAGAGACCTGAAAATAGCTGTCCACTGATGCTCTCCATCTAACCTGACAGATCTTAACAGGATTTGCAGAGATGAGTGGAAGAAAATCCTTAGATCCAGGTATGTGAATCTTGTGGTGCCATACCCAAGAAGACTCCAAGACATTTACATTTATGTATTTGGCTCATGCCTTTATTCAAGGTGGCTTACAACATTTATGATACAGTTGGTTACATTTCTTGTGGTTTCCAATTGGAGCACACGCATGTCAAGTGACTTACTCTGGGTCATGCAGAGTCAGTAATAGGATTTAAATCCACAACCTCAGCCTTAACCATTACACTACAGTGTCTGCCATAATTGCTGACAATGGTGTATCAATGAAGTACTACATAAAGGGACTGAATGCTTGTCTCAATGTGATTGTGTAGTTTTATAAATTATTTTTTAATACATTTACAACAAATTCTGAATTCTTGTTTTCAATTTGTCATTCTGGGGTATTGACTGTTGCTTGATGAGGGGAAAAAATGAATTTAAACAATTTAGCATAATGCTGCAATACAGAAAAAATGTGTAAAAAGTGAAAGGGTCTGAACTCATTCTGAAGGCACTATATGTGTATTTATGTGTAGCCAAGATGCTAGACTAGCAAACCAATCACATTATTAATAGATATTCAGTAAGAGTCAATTGTAAATACATGTCTGCGTAGGTTTAATATAAATTTCTGTGGGAGATGAGGCTTAGAACATAAAAGGATACAAAGTACAATTTTAAATAATTTAAAAGAAAGTCCTTGAACTTCGCGAGTCACATTTTCAACGCGAATCCATTTTCTTGCTGCTTAAAGGGTGTTGAGAAGCCCTGGTGGCTTAGATCAAATTGCACATTTCATTACCTGTTATACTGTACGAGCGCTCGCTCGTCTGGCACTCCGCTGTTTTCCTGGCACGTCCTTAGCAATGTCAAATGGAGCAACAGTTTATGCTAATCGGCGTACACAGACTCGGCTGGAAAATCAACTTGTGGGCATTCTGTTGTGCTTCAGTGCGTATGTACGTGCGTGTGTGGGGGGGTTTGCAGGTGTTTCCTTCCTTGCTGTCCAATGAATGTTTAAGACCTATCAAAACGATCAAGCGATTTTCTCTTGTTGTGCTTTGAGAAACGCCAGTTACATCAAACACCATTCCCGAGTTACTCATTTAAAAACCATGCCATTGCGTCCAGTGGCATACCATTGAATGGTGATGACATGATCGCTGTCATTACCTGAACATTCATCAGTTTAAAAACCATGGCACAACATACGTAATAGTGTAGCTGCGCACCCTTGTGTGTTCCTATGTGTGTATCAGTAGTGTATATTTTTCTGTCTGACTGCTTTCGGAAAGACGTGATCCGCGGAGACGGGAATTAAACCCTCCTTCAGGGGCAATGCACGCTGCCAGGCAGCACCAATGTGAACTGCTCGAAAGCGCACGGAGGGAAGGAAGGGGAGACGCGGTGGAGGAGGAGGAGGAGAAGGAGGAGGAGGAGGAGGGTTTCCACAAGAACAGCTCTTCCTAATTCGAACATCTTCACCGAGCACTTCAGATTCTGCCGGACAAACAACTATCGCGCAGAAAGAAAGAGAGAGTGTGAGAGAGAGAGGGAGAAAAAAAAAATTACAAGACTGGCGGACTATTTAGCAATAAACCGGATACACTGACATTCCTGGTCATCCACAGAAAAAGGAGAGAAAATTGTCATTTCGGTAGGATTTTAAACGTGTTTCTGGTTGCTTGGTTACAACAGAGCATGATTCTAATTTATAGTGGAATGTTTTGTGACTGGAATTGAAAAGAACCTCTCCCACGTTTATGTTGCAGGCAAGGATAGATTTTTCTTACAGGGGGGCTATGTGGTCATATTCTATCTGTATGCTATCTGTAAAGAAAGCGAGATTTGTTTCAGTGGAAGCGGTACAAATGCGTGAACTGAATGCAGGATTAACAGGTTTCAACGGGTTATTTCAAATTTTATTTGGCTTTCAGTGCCGTAATGAAAAAGTAATTCGGAGATCATAGTTATGAAAGCACTCATCATTCATCGATGACTGACAAGAGAAAAATTGCTTTTTAATTTGTGTTGTGCAAGGGCGATGTGTGTCAAGGAGAACAATTTTATCAGTATCTGCTTTATAAAATTAATGTTATAATTAAGTTTTTTTCCCACATGTGTATCTGCAAATCAGAATTGTTTTTCGCAACTGCATTGCTTTTTTTGTTGGTTATTTCGTCTATGATAAATTCGTTACTAGGAAAGCATTAGTCACATATACGCAGCCCAGTGTAGACGGCTCACAGTGCCTTCCTTACCTTTCGCAGCAATCATTCAGTTTTAACACTGCGGTGAACAGTAAGAAAAGTTTTCCTTGCAGAGGAGCATTCAACTTAAAAATGAACGGCATCATACTTAAAACACTATGTGGATCCCACACATAAAGCCTTTGGAGTATTTTACACACTGCAGCGATGTCTGATAAGGATCAGCAAGATAACCTCTTCTGAAGTTGCGTTTAGCTGCGTGTAAGGTTTTCGCATCAAGATTTTAACGATATTAAACCACATAAATAGTTCCATTTTGACAGTTTCGGACAATGCGAAAAATAAAGAAACATTCGCCTTGTCTAAATTCTTCACGCAAGCCAAAAGATACACGTCCATCAAAAGCGTTTGCACCTTGTCATCATGTTTTTTTCTGTTATAGATGCTGCAAAATAACGGTATAAATGGTAACAATTTAGGCAGCTTAATGGTGAAGAAAAGACTACAGACAGAGTTAATGCACCAAATGGGTTATTAGAATTCGGGGAATTAAACCTTGCAAATTAACTTCATTCTCGCTCCATGGTTAAGCTTAGAAATAATGAAGTAGCGTACCTGATCACTGAATTTCACGGATCGTTCTGTGCTTTAAATCATTTGGGAGCTGCGACTAGTTTGATTATTTTAAACATTAAAAGCAAATGTAAAGAAAAAGCGATATATTTATATAAAGTGCGTGAGACCCTAATCTTTCTCTCTGAAAACACATCAGCGTTTTAATTATCCATCCATTTTCGAATGCCCATTGCTATTTTGTATCTCAGAAACATGCGCAAAACGCATATTTCGTTTTTTTAAGTAATAAAAGTTGAAAAGCATTTTATTTTCACTTTAATATATGGGGCGGAACAATGGCTCAGCGGTTAGCCCTGCTGCCTCGCAAATCGCTGTCTGCATTTTGTTTGCCTTTTCTCCCCGTGTCTTCATGGTTTCTTCAGCTACTCCGGTTTTCTTCCAACGTCCCAAAGACTTGTGGGTCCGGTTCACTGGAGATGCCGTGGTTCGAGTGAATATAAGTGGGCCTTCCAGTGGAGCAGAAACCAGCTCGTGCCAGACGCCTCCGTTATAAGCTCCGGGTCCTGGCAATTGCGATTTGAATTACGGATGTCTGAATATTGTTCTGTGCGTTATGTTTCATAATTGCAACAGAGGAAATAGTCATTGTGGATGCACTTGATAATAAAGGTTAGACAGAAGTAACTAATAAATGATATGCCGATCCATGCATTGAATGTTCAATAGCGGGGTTCATATGTTTCAGCCCGTATCAGATTGATATCACAAAAGACGTCGGGACCTTCATTGCAGTTTTAACATAATGAATGCGCCGTGAGTGCTGCTCGGTAATGTACCTTCATAAAGTACAAGCCTCAGTAGAAAAGGTCACAGAATGAGATTTGCGTGTGCCTACCTTTAGTAATAACGTCATGCCATAAGAAGGGTAGGACACACTAACTTTATCAAAAGACAGTGATCTGTGTGTGGGGAAATTTGTGAATGCAACTAAGTGAATTACACAATCTGTGTAACCTTTTCATAGCCTTTACTAGCGTGCATACAGTTCTAATCCATTTAGCTTTAAAGCAACACACACTTTACAGTACTTCACTCCAGGATCACCCGAGGAATACCCAAAGCTAAATCAGCAAAAATCTCTCTGATTTCAAGGGTGAAACAGAAAATTTGACACTTAGCTGTGTATCTGTATGCATGTTTATCAGCTGTTCTGTACATATTTTATCCTTGCTAAAAACAGCTGTACAAACTTTGCTTCACTGGTGCCAGTGTGATTGTGCCAGATGTCTACAGAAACACCTTCTGAAGTCTGGGAGGTTTCCACTCACTCATCAGCCTTTAATGAATTTAATGAATGGTAGGTGCCTTGTGGTGACTGGTCTGTAATGATTAACGGATTCAATAGCAGTGCACTATAAAGACTGTGGTGAACATACAGCATATTAATACAGTTATTTTCTGTTATCGGAGACAATTTCTATTAGTTATGCTCTTACATAAATTGATTAAGGTCTCACTAGAATCTATAAAGACCTATACACTTTGGTAAATATACCCATGCTTCCATTCATTAATATTAAGAACTTGTTTTTCCATTAGGGAATATGATGAATGCTTTAAAAATATATCATTTTGCAGCTTTAAACTTGAGTCTATCACAGTGAAGCCGTATTCATTTTTTCTGTCTATCTGTTTTCCACAGATATATCTATTTTAATTTATTTACCTATTAATTAATGAATCTTCTATAGAACAAAACATCCACAGAGCCAATGCTCAGTGGGGTCTTGGAGTAGATGACTCATCACTATGTTGAAAGAATTTTGCTTGATGTACTTAATCAGTGCCTTTGAGCATTTTGAAGACCTGGATTAGGTGCCCATACAGTATACTCTGCTTGAGACGTCTAAATAAATTTAATTCTCTGGAGTCTGTCAGAGCAGGATGTGTCCTCAAGTCCTAGGATGTTCTTGGTTGCTCCCCTCTGCGCAGCCTCAAGTGCTGCTATGTCTTTGTTGTGGTGTGCTGACCAGAATTGCACACAGTGCTCCACAGACTGTTTCACTAGTGCATTACATAGTCTAAGCATAACGTCCTTTGGTTTATATTCAATAATTTTTAAGATATAACCTCTAGACTGGCATATCTTTATGTGTATACTGGTGAAATTGTATTTATTATTATTACTATTATTATTGGGCGGCACAGTGGTGCAGTGATAGCGCTGCTGCCTTGCAGTAAGGAGACCTGGGTTTGCTTCACGGGTCCTCCCTGTGTGCAGTTTGCATGTTCTCCCCATATCTGCGTGGGTTTCCTCCGGGGGCTCCGGTTTCCTCCAACAGTGCAAAGACATGCAGGTTAGGTGCATTGGTGATCCTAAATTGTCCCTAGTGTGTGCTTGGTGGGTGTGTGTTTGTGCCCCACGGTGGGCTGGCACCCTGCCCGGGGTTTGTTCATACCATGTGCCCTGTGTTGGCTGGGATTGGCTCCAGCAGACCCCCGTGACCCTGTGTTAGTATATAGCGGGTTGGAAAATGACTGACTGACTATTATTATTATTGATTTTCACTGCACCAAAGAGCCTCAGTGCCCAGTTACACTTCATCAAGTGGAGTTGGAGGTGGTGCACTGCTACCAGTACTTGAGGGTCCAAGTCAGTCACAGGATGGACTGGTCTTTTAATGCAAATTAACTATATAAGAAAGGGCAGAGCAAACTCTTTTTTACCGAGGAGACTGCACTCTTTTAATGTAGGTACTGACATCCTTTACATGTTCTACATCATAGTGATGGCCAGTGTGATTTTTTCTTTATGCTGTGGTGTGCTGGGCTGGTAGCATTATTTGAAGAGAGGCTCACTGAATAAACAGTAAAGAATGATTAAAGCATTAGATTGATTAAAAGAACAGGCTTACTTATTTGATGCACTCTTGACCCCCTGGAGACAGTAGAGGAGGAGAGAATGAAGACAAAACTGATGGCTGTTATGAACAAAGCGACAAGTTCCGTATATGATACTCTAGCATTAAGTACTTTTAGCCAACAGATTATTCAGTAGACATTTGTCAAGAAGTGCTTCTTCCTACCAGCAGCATTACACCTTTATAATGCCTCACTGTGAGTGCTCTCTTATCTTTAGCCAAGTCAGAAATTTAGTGGGTTTTTTTTATAATTTTTGTGTGTATCTGAAGGACATTGTTGTTATTGTTTGTTATGCTAAATTTTGTAGGACAGATAAAGTGCTATCTATCTATCTATCTATCTATCTATCTATCTATCTATCTATCTATCTATCTATCTATCTATCTA
>JANRMT010062789.1:40067799-40087164 GCA_026402145.1 Polypterus bichir lapradei | reverse complement strand
CTATCTATCTATCTATCTATCTATCTATCTATCTATCTATCTATCTAATCTGACAGCCTGACTATTTATTTGTTTATTTATCAGTTTGTGCTTTCATCAGAGATATTTATTTTAATTTCTTAGCATATTAATTGATTAATCTTCTATAGTACTGAAGCATACCATGAACAATGCTTAATCTGCTACCTGTTATTCTGTCTTGATTGGTTTAAGCTTGTTCTGCCCAAATAATGTCATTGGTTAACGCCAACAAGCAAATTATTAATGTAGTTTCGTCTAATCATCTCATGGTGGTTCATTTTCAAAAATTCAATGATGACTTTTCCACATCGCCTGCAAATCAGGACACTATAATGAATTTGCATTAAAGTTCCTAGTACTAGGGTGTTGTACCATGTTAGCCATGATGGATGCAGTGAGAAGTCAAGCAGAAATGACACCTTTTATTGACTAACTAAAAAGATTACAATATGCAAGCTTTCAAGGTAACTCAGGCCCCTGATTAAGGCATGATCTTTCCTTAAAGAAGGGGCCTGAGTTGCCTCGAAAACTTGCATATTGTAATCTTTTTAGTTAGTCAATAAAAGGTGTCATTTTGCTTGACTTCTCAATACATTAAAGTTCCAAAACTGAATAATTTGGGGCTTAAATCATACACATGAGTAAAGCCTTTGCGTCAATCTGTGTATTTTCACAATATAAAAATGGATTCAACTACTAAGATTTTAATAAAATATCCTAATAAATTAAAAATCAGTAATCAATCTGGCAGGTCTCTCTGTGTTACTGGCAGCTCTGATCTGATTAGCTTTTCTAAGTACTTTGGATTTACAGTTTGAATGTATGGCCTTTACTGCCTTGGGTAATGTCCATATTTCTTTTTATACATTATCACTCTACTTAAGCAAATGTGCTTTAGGGGAAGATAATTCAGTCCTTATCTGTTAGATTCATTCTGAATCTAAAACCAGCTTGATTAAAGTGATTGAATGGCAGGTGGTGGTATGCAGGGATCATTGAATGTTGTTGTAAAAGTTCTTCACAATCCAGAATATTCAATCAACATTTAATTCAAGTTGTAACTGACCGGCTTTGGCCAGTTCTTGTAAAATATTATTGAAATCATCTCTGTTGGGTCACTTTGTTTTTATTTATACCCTTGTGATGCAACATATCCTGTCCTTCAAAGCTTGCATGCTCTGTGTCTTTGCAGTAGGATGTGTTCCCAAAAGGCCAAAATGAAACGAGAATTGGTTAGAAGACTGAAACACGTATTGCAAAACACCTGTGGACATAGCACAGGCTTCCTAGTCTTGACTAACAACTGAATCACTTTCTTATGATGACTTCAGCAAGTACTTATACCATTCTTATGTATATTTGTTTTCCTCAGAAGCATTTTGGTTTTGTCTGCACCTCAATAAAAATCCCAAAGTGACAAATCATTTATCTTTAAAAAAACTTGTTTTGAATTTAACTGTTCAAGTAGCTGAGTTGGAACTTATTACCAAACAGCCATTTCAGAAACAACTGTCTGGGTGTTCAGTTACCAAATAGTTCATTAATCCTATCACGTTACCCACTTGTTTCCAAAAGATGGCAGAATTTTTGTTTTGCCAAATTGACAAGTCTGGTTTTTCAATGTTCACATTTGTTTGTGTTGAAAAGGTGGTTCCAGTTCTATTCATGGCATCCACTAGGCATTCTTGAGTGCATATTTGGAGATTTATCTGGAAGTATTTTGCCAGATTCTCTTTGTTGATTCCTTTTTTCATTTGATTCTAGGTTCTCAAATTTGCCTTATGTAAATTGCATTGGCTAATGTTTACCCTGAACCTACACAGGCTTGGTTCCTATAATACTCATAGTCACTTAAAACACTTTACTGCTGCAGTGCTGGTTCATTTTTGGAGGAATCTAATTGCTTCTGGTTTTCAGTGAATATCTGGGATGCACCTCACTGTTCATTATTGTGGATGTTTCACCTTTTTATAGTGCCTCAAATTGAAAACAACATAGTAGACTGTAGTGCTCAAAATATAGCAGGGTGGGTTGTTTTATCATGTAAGATCCATATGTTACCCTTTTACTGCGTTGAACGTAATAAAATGTCTAAACTCCCATACACTTACCACTCTGTGATCAGATAAATTAGCATTTCCTCCCCCCTTTCCTTCTGCTGTATATCTGTAACATCAGGCAATTAGACAGAGTAAAGAAACAGGCAGAAGTTAAGTTATATATTTAATTATGTATTATTGATAAAAATGCCCAAAAATATTAAGGATGCAGATGCAGAGTACTATGTGAATATTGGCAAACCATGCCTTTACAGCCTAAACAGCAGCTTGGTTTGCTGCCACATGGTCTTTGAATGGAGTATTGAACAGGGCAAATGCCTGTCTCAGTGTGGCTGTCTTCATCTTGGTCTTCTCTGGCACTTCATGGATGGTGGGGGGCTGGGGGGGAGGCAAGGGGACCAACTTTTTTTTTACCATTTTTACCACAAATCACAAGCCCGTGGGATGCTGTGGTATAGAATTGCCTCCAATTCTAAAGCATCCATAAACAGACATACTTCAGACCTTCTGGGGCCAGTCACTAATGAAAGCACTCAGGTACAAGTCATCGCCCAGTTGCTTTGTGTAGTCAGTTTATGGCCTTCCTGTGGGTGATGACTTATAGGCTCTAAGTCTAAACACGGTCGCCCTTGCCAAACTGGTTTGATAAGTGCTCCATATCCCCTGCCATAAATTTCACACCCTGAGTCAGTCCTAAAGACTTTTAGGGGTTGGTTAGGTAAACATCTAACCATTACTGTACTCATCAATGAAATAAAACATGCCTTCTGAAACACTGATATTTAATTTTGCTTTGTCTAGCTTACAAATACAGACATACAAAATATTTCTCAATTTATATGCTAGAAATCACTGCATCCCAGAGGAGCAGAGGTAAATTGGTTTGCACTTTTGCCTAACAGCTTCATGGACCTGAGTTCATTAGCCAAGTATACAGTACTGTGTTAGGTTTACTGGTATTTTAAACTGGCTCCACTAGAATTAACAGACACACTATTCTGGGCTGGCTCCCTTCTAGCATCCAATGTTGTTTGGATAGGTTCATGTCAACGTTAAAATGGATAAAATGAACCCAGAAAATAAATCGATAGTACACTGCAGAATATGAGAGGAACTGCTACTGTTTATGGTTTGTGTTTTTGTAATATAGCTGAAAATGTAGTAAATTGTTTTATATTCTACTCTACATTATCTGAAAGATGACTGTGTGGTGGAAACTTAGCACTTGCTATAGAGACCAAGCTTGAGACAATTTTAACACAATAAGACAATAATAACCACAATAAACACGTAAGGGACAAACCTTTGTACTGTAATAAATATGAACATTTTTGGTGTATTTATAGTGAAAATAAATGATCATAAGCAGACGTACCATAAAGTTTTAAATAATGGAAATGACATTGCTGGATCACTTCCTCTGTGGTCTCTAGGGTTTGTACTACACAGTGAAGTGGGACTGAAGATGACACCTCTCTCCAGAAGAGACTGATGCATGATGAGTGCCTTTTTGTTCTTGACAGCTTACGCCATAGTACCCTTCAAGTGAATTGGTATTGATAAAGTAAGCAAGATCTGCCCATAGCAAAAGCCGTGCAGTCATTAAACTGGAGCAGAGAGCCCAGCATCCCCAGGCTACACTGGCATGAAGAATACTACAATGAATATTGCTTGAGGGTGAAATTCTAGATGGAACGTTAAAAATCAGCAATGCTACTTTAGGTCTGAAGCAATGAGAACAGCTCAATTATAACAGTGTATATTACGGAGATGATTTTATAATCCACATAAGATCTAATAAATTATTTATGGTAATATAAGTGGCATGCTGAAAAACAGCAGTTTTATTTAATCAATCAGAAAAGTGTACATTGCAGAGATCGTTTTTAAAATCCATGCAAAGATGACTTTCTAGAAACATCTACTAAAGTATTTGAATAAGTATAAATGACATGGTGACAAAACAATCCTTTTATGTATTTATTTTGCCCTATTATAGCCCCAGTATTGTGAAAGGCTAACCAGCAGACTGACATCAATTAAATGAAACACCATTTTATATTGCAAAACCACAACAAGATACATTAGAATGTAAACATGAAAACAGTGCAATGCAACATGAAATAAATATGTAAATTAGAAGATGATGCTAAACAATTCACAAGGGAATTCTTACGATGAAGGAGAGATGATAGAAATAATGTGAGAAATCACCGGTCCTTATGATTGAAGGCTGGACCTGACTCTTGGCAGTCATGCCTTTCTAATGTGCAGCAGCTCTCAGTCAAGGTGCAGGGTGATCAAGCTTGTTCAGAGAGCAGAGTCTACCATTAATCCCATTGTACATCTGTCTTATCCTAATTCAGAGTGTGATTTAATAAGGCAAGGGGAAGTAACAAGAACAGTTAATTTTCCCTCTAAATTAAATAAATTACCATAACTCTTCTGAATTACTATTGAATATACTGTAGTAAAGGTTTTAAAAAAATAGCTTTTTAATTCAGTGCTCACTATGCAGTTTGAAGAGCATGCTGCTACTTCATTACACTTGATGGATACCCAAGTGAGGCAAGAGTGGGGATTCAGCTTGTAATGTATCCTCTTCCTGGTGTGGTGGAAGTGCTGGCTGAGCACCTGGAAGCACTCCGGGTGTCCCTGGTAATCCTTCCGCCAGCACCTCTGGGTGTGGCGGAAGTGCTGACGGCCAGAGTTCTTCAGGCATCTGGGTGCCCCCTGGCAGTGTCCACGGGCCCCTATAGGGTTGAGCTTCCATGCTCTGTTCCCATGGTCCCCATACCAACCAGGGCGGCTGCCCCCTCGTGGTCTGGAGGAGGCGTAATCCCTCTTCCGGTCCTTCCGGGTGTCCCGGCTGGGTACCACTCCCAGCCGCTCACCACAACAGTTAACATCAAGTGCAATCTGTTTTCCTGAATCACAATACCATTTGTTTGATTTGAGCAGGAATTCAGGAGACCCTCAAACTTTATTGATGATTTCATCACCTGTAAAGGGAAGGGCAACAAGACTAAATTGATTTACAGCTTGGGAAAGGAAGACAAGCTATGGTTCAAGCTGTATCCCATTACTTTACAACCTGCTAACAGAAGGAAATGCTGTGGGACTAGAAATTGTCAAACCAATTTACAGCTTGAGACATGAGATTGGTAAAACATCAAAAAACGAATTGTTGGGAAAACGGACATACTCAAACTGATGAAAGGGTTTGAGCAAATGCATTCATCATATTGACAGCCAGCTAATCAGAATTTTATAATAAATATGCCTCGTCTGGAGAGCAACATCAGAAGAGGGTGCTAGCAACGTGCAGCCGTTCCCATCTGATTGTCAGAAAAGCATCTCATGAACAACTTCGAGTGCTATATCAATGTTGCCCTGGGACATTCATCCTTGACATTTTTACTTTTTCGCAAGCTTTTCCTAAAGACTATATCCAGACTTTATTATCCATCTTATTTTCTATTATTTTATTATTATATTATATTATTCATGTAATAAATACCACGGTGTTTTTAACTTTCTATGATTTGTCTTCATGTCTAGAGTGATTGAAGTAAGAAGGTAGATATCTTTGAGCACCTGGTGTAGCCAGAAGTTTGCCATACGCTCTGTGCTGCAAGGTTTATTAAGATTGAGGGTGAGAGCTCTACCCAATAGTAGGGAACAGTACATAAAGTAAGGCATTCTTGGTTGATGAATGACCTATAGCCAGTGATGTTGAGCCTTTGACTATATTCCTAGAGACTAAAATAATATGTCTTAGATATATTTAAAACATTATATGTTGTTCAGGCTGACAATAAGTAAGTCTTTTGAAGTGCTGAAAGAGTGGCGGGCTGTGTTATTCCTAAGGCACCTGTGTGGTTTAAAGTGGAAGAGGTTAACCAGCTGTGTGTGTGTCATTCATGGGGCACTGTTGTGGTTAGGGCCTGTGTGTATGTGTATATCTATGTACAGTATGTGTGTGTTAATCTTAAAGTGCAACAGTAGACTAACCTGGTAGCGAACCTGATGAGTATACTTACCCCTAGGTAAAGGGTAAGTAGTGGGAATTATCATGATAATACATACACCTTTATAATATCTCATTGTGACAGAAGTGTTTTTTTTTTTTTTTTATTTCTTAGAGGGATGTTGTTGTAATAATATTTGTATATTATATGTGCACTATAAAGATTGTTTTCAAAGTCATGTACATATAGCATATTAGTACTGCTATTGCCTATATCAGAGATAATTTCAATTACTTGTATTTTACTTAAATAAAATCAGTGCTCACTACAGTCTCTGAAGACATAATAAACTTTGATAAAAGAGGCAAAAACATCCATGCATCCATTGATAAATATTCTGAACCTGTTTTTTGAATAGGAGATATGATGATATAGAATTGTTAATGAATTTATAATTTTACAACTTTAAACTTGAGTCTATCACAGTGAAGTCTTTTTCCTTCTATCTATCTATCTATCTATCTATCTATCTGATTGCCTTTCTGTTTAGATATTTAATGGTCAGTTTGCTTTTTCCACAGAGATATTTATTTTCATTTATTAGTATATTAATTGATTAATCTTGTATAGAATAAAACATTCAGAGAATCAGTGCTTAATATGCTATCTATAATTCTGTCTTTATTTGTTTAAGTGTGTTCTGCCCCAATAATGTTGTTGGTTAATGCTACTAAGTAAACGATGAGTGTATAGCTCATTAATAGTACATTAATCCTATCATGCCACCCACTTGTTTCCGAAAGATGGCAGAATTTTTGTTTTGACAAATTGAGTGGCCTGTTTTTTCATTGTTCACATTAGTTTTTTAAATGGATGTTTCAGTTCTTTTCATGGCCTTCTCTTAGTCTCCACTAGGCATCCTTGAGTGCATATTTCAAGTTTTACCTAGAAGTATTATGCCAGATTATCTTTCTTGATTCCTTTTTCTGATTCTAGACTCCCACATTTTGTTCTGTGAAAAAACGCCAAGATCTACACAAACTTGGTTCCTATGCTCACAATCACTTACTGCTGCACTGTTGGTTCGATTTTGAAGGAACCACATTGCTTGTCCATTTATCTCTTCTGTTGTATAGTTATCTTGAAGAGGATTTTGTTAATGAATATACAACCATGCAACAACCATATCTGCTATATTTGCCAATATATGACTGAACATTCTACTATTTTGTTGTGTAGCACCAGTGTTAGATAATGAATTAAATACATCCCATTACTACATTGATTTTTTTTTTTTTTAATTTTCAAAGTTGTTTTATTTTATTTGTACCTGTTAGCATGTTCCAGAGTGCTTTCGGAGTAATATTGGAGTGTTTTATTCCTTTTAAATTTTTTTCTCCTGCTAATCTTCCTGGTAAACTGAAAAAGCAATACTCTGCATTGGTATTATGTAGACTGATGCCTGCTGGTGTCAGAGAGAAAATCATATTTTAGACATACCAAATACATATATGATCTTTCTATTGTGAAAAGATTTAAACATAATTACGATTTTTAATCCCATCTTGCATCCATTCCTCTGAGATCAGTGGATTCCCAGCTAGCTGATATGGGAGATGCAGCCGAGAAAATGAATGAATGGATGGATGGGCTTCATTTTCTCTGAGAAGAATTTGAAATCACTTACCCAAGAAATACAATATGCCAGTTCTATAAATATGTATGTGGCATAGACTATACTTTGGACATATTATTACACAGAACCTTGTGCTCAATATCCCATGTCTTGATTTTGAGGAATCACAGCATCTACTGCAATAACTCCTGTAAATTGATTAAGCACTTTCAAAAGACTTAACAGACTCACAGCCTAGTGACATCTGGTGCCTCTACAGTTGTTTTCTGCAGTGGACTATGACAGCCCTTTTGTATTACTGTGTTGAGCTAACTGATAAATGCACTGAACATATCTGCTGATTTCAACGATTACATTTGCAATGGCTGCCTGCAATATTATGACCAAGGACTGATGGAAATGGGGAACCAGTTTAATTATAAAAGTATCATTCTTTTAATTGGGTGTCATGGCAGTGCAAGACTTTGTTTCTGGCTCAGTCACTCTCTGTATTCAGTTTGCACACTCTCCCTATGTCTGCATGGATTTTCTTTATCTAACATGGTTTCTTCCTATAACGAATTGTTATGAGTGCACCTTGGGTTGACATGTCCTTCATTGTTGCTCCTGTATCTGGGGGTACCATCCACAAAACACAAGGAATAAAAGAAAATACACAGTACTTAAATATTAAATAATAAGTAAAATAACAATATTAACAAAAAACATATGGAAAAATAGTAATAAAAAAACACAAAAATAACTATAGAACAGAAAATAAACATAAGCCTGGAAATAGACCCTGGCTGTAACATGAGCTCAGTTTCAAGCTTCTGATGAGAAGTAAAAGTAACATTCATCAGTGTCAATTACAGATAACTATGATGTGAATAATGTTGTATTATAGGGGAATCTATTTAAACAAAATTCCAAACTGTTTTAATTAGAACTTGAATGAAGACTGGGTCTGAATGTATTCCAATATTTTCCACAACTTTAGGATTACTTAGAAATGCCAAATTAGGAACTCTAGTCTATGGGTTCTTTACAGGAGCAGTACGGGCCACACATTCATTAGGACAAAGACGTACTGAAATGCTAATCATTTCTTCGCACTTATGAATTAGGCACTTGAGAAATTAAGAGGAGAAACATTCAAGATGAACTTTAAGAAGCACATTTTCACTGAAAGACCCATGGGAACATTTTACAAACCATAGAATCATCTAGATGGGCAGGAACCCCTGACAACTTAAACAGAATAATCTGGACGAGATAATGGGGCAATTTAGCTAACCAAATAAGCTTGATGAACTGAGTGTCTTGTGTTGCTTAAACTGCCTTTCAATGACACATTTAGATACATTAATTGCAGAATGAAAACTTTGTTGCGATATTAGCTATAGTTCCAAATAGGTAATAACACATTAATATTACCACTATATATTTTCTCATACATTTATTTTTTTACGTTTGTTTGTTTGTCTAATTTAGAGCCACAGGAAGTCAGGATCAGAATCTGTTCAGGCAGTATAAAGTACAAGATAGGACATCCAAGCACAAATATAATTTCACCCACAATCAATCACACCAGGTTAACTGAGTTACAGTGTTTGACTTGAAAGGCTCATCTTTAAATGTAGGAGAAACCATTATAATGATAAAAAATAATTTTATGTTTAGGCCTTACTTATCCAAGTTTGAACTTTTGGCTTGCCTATCACACCATATTTGGTTTCATTGATGCTGTGTTTCTGTATGTGTTTCAAAAACATTTTTTTGTTATTAAGAGGAGCTTCTCGTAATTCATATGAAGAAATTTGACAAACGAGAGCAGACCATTCAGTCCATTAGGTTAATTTGTTTAGCTAAAGGTTAAGCTGTCCCAGTATCTCATCCAGATTCTTCTTTAAGGTTGTCAAGGCTTCTGCTTCAACTACATGTCTCAATAGATTGTTTCAGAGTCCCTCAACTCTCTGCATAAAGAAGTGCTTCCTGGTTTCAGTCTTAAAAACACTTCTCCTTATTTTCCATTGATGTCCTCTAGTACAGTACTTCCGAAATTCAGTCCTGGGACCCACTGTGGCTTCAGGTTTTTGTTTCAACCCGCTTCTGTTTTTAATTGGACTCCTGGGCTAATTAAGTGGTGTTACTTCCCAGGTTCTGTGTTTTGGGAACAATATAGAAATTAGAAAACTAAGTTTGTTAAAAAAATACATATGTATATATTAAAATGTACTTAGGGTGGCACGGTGGCGCAGTGGTAGCGCTGCTGCCTCACAGTTAGGAGACCTGGGTTCGCTTCCCGGGTCCTCCCTGCGTGGAGTTTGCATGTTCTCCCTGTGTCTGCGTCGGTTTCCTCCCACAGTCCAAAGACATGCAGGTTAGGTGGATTGGCGATTCTAAATTGGCCCTAGTGTGTGCTTGGTGTTTGTGTGTGTCCTGCGGTGGGTTGGCACCCTGCCCAGGATTGGTTCCTGCCTTGTGCCCTGTGTTGGCTGGGATTGGCTCCAACAGACCCCCGTGACCCTGTGTTCGGATTCAGCGGGTTGGAAAATGAAATGAAAAAATGGATAAAATGTACTTAACAGTTACACGGGAATAATATATTTTTTGTTTTTAACAATATTTTCATCTTGACTTTCATTGTACATTTCCAGGTGTTTTGTTGTTTAATTAATCCATTATTTACTAATTAGTGGGTCTGACAGTAAAGTAGTTGCAACCTTTGATTATTCAGTTTTGTTTGCCTGGGTGTCTGCTCTGCTCGTTTTTCAATTGTCATTAATAAGATACAACAAAGGGGAAAACTGCACAGAGAAAGGGTAAACTATAATGAAATCAACAAAAGAGAGTTAAGCATTTAAATCTCTAGCAAAAGCAGAATTATTTGTAATTGTCTTATAAATGTAAAAATCATGCTAATGTGCTTATCTGAATGTAGAGTAAGAGAAAAATAATACCAGCTAATTAAATGAGATCAGTGTTATCAGTTGTTGTCACTGATTATGAATCTGGTTGGAACAAAAACCTGCAGTCACAGGGGGTCCCCAGGGCCGAGTTTGGGAAACACTACTTTAGTACATGGTAGCACCCTTGAGCAGAAAGAATTTTGCTAGATCTACTTCATGCATTTACATTAAAAATAAACAAAAGATCGTTTATGATTGTAGCTTATAAATTTGCTTTGAAACAGAAATACAATACATGAAGTTCTCCTAAAAATCTCTATTGATATTGTTCCTGTTTTTTTCTTCTATGATTTACATTTTAGTGGTAAATTTTAGATTTCTACAAGCTGCACCATTAAAACTTAATAATTATGTTATCATTATGAAGGCTTCAACTAATACATAAGTGGTGCATGTTGATAAATTTCTGAGAAATGGCAACACACAAACCCACAAAGTGTTTAGTAGTCAGAGTCAGTGCAATGTATCTATAAGAACAATGGACTACAGCTCAAGCGGTCTATCCATGGCAACTCCTCTGAACCTTTGAGTCATCACTACAAAGGGATTTTTCCAGAGCATTTACCAAGACTGACTACCTTCTAAAACAGTTTTTATCAACCTTTTCAATGTCGCAACCTATTTTTTCTCATGACCCATCTGGGGGGTGGGGGTGGTGTTTCCCCTTGGTGAACTGAGCGCGATTCTGATTCCCCTAGAGGGATTGAGTGCATTTGTAGGAGGACCCACTGGAATACAATTTGTGACCCACGACTGCCCACTTCTATTTTAAACAATAGCAACTTGCAACTCACCAGTGGCGCCCAACGACCCGACCCAGTGGTTGAGAAACACTGTTCTAAAATGTATAACATGGTATCCCAATTATGGATTGGGTGCTGCATCCTACCTTTCCAACAAGTTTCTAGTAACAAGAACCTAACAACGCCATTATAAGTTAGACAGAAATTTTACAGAACAGGAGAGTCTGCAGAGTCTTCTTAAATACTCGCTCCACCAGCTAGGAACTACACATGAAAAGAGTCTGGATTGAAACTTTGAAGTTTCTCAGAGGTGGCATCACCAGACATCTTTCATAAGCAAACCTGAGTGGGTAAGAAGGAGCATAGGACCTCATGAGGGTCTCCATATATATATATAAATGCTGACCCACTGACTTCTTTGTAAGTCAAGCATCCAGGACTTGAATTTAATATGTGCTTTTACATGGAGCCAGTGTAGTGATCTGAAAAGAAGAATAATATGTGCCCACCTTGGCTGCTTGAACACCAGAAGTGCTGCTGCATTTTGAACCATCAGCAGTGGCTTAGTAAGACATCCCAGTACTCCTGCCAGCAGAATGTTGCAGTTGTTCAGATGTGACAAGACCAAAGCCTGACCCAGACGTTGTGCTGCATACTCCACCAGATACTGTCTATTCTTGCAGAAATTATACAGAGTGATTCTTGAATCTGCAAAAATTTGAAGTATTGTTTGGAATTCTGTTGAATTTTACATTTTAAATAAGTATATTTATGTCACATAATCTACATTTGTTATTGCAGCATCTCAAATCATTCACTACATAAGCAATACTGTATGTAACGTCCATTTTAACAATGTTCTGTCTTTGTATAGCTAATACTTTACTGCTACATGTGTCCAATAGGTTTACAAAATGTCTTCCCATGCAGTATTCCACTGATGGCATTCATGTAAGCAGCTTCGTTCACAAAAATGTTTTGGAAAGAGTGTAATGCCAATATCTGTGGCATGGGGCCTGGAGCCATTCAGGAAGAAGTCTTTATATTTCATTGGGAACTTTCACACAGAGCAATCAACCTACACAAACAAACCAAGTGTAACAAGACTAAGAATTAAGCCTGCACCCCTGAATCTCTGAGGCTCGTCCCCATTAGATCACCATGTTTCAATATATTATCAACAATGTATGACTTGACTTAAACTAATGTGACACTTTATTTATAGGCTTCTGTTACTGGCTGAATCACTGTTTTGCTCTTGTACAGTATGTGTGTGTGATTGAGTCTCACAAAGTACTGGCATCCCATTCTCCTGGGCTTAAACTGGCCGAATGTAATTTTACTCCACAATGCATGTGGGAATAAACATATTTTGGGAAATGAGAGTTCTTAATGAGGCACTTTCAATATGTGGAAGATTGTGGGATCGCTTCCTGGTTCCTCCCTGTGTGGATAGCACTTTAAGTACTGAGAAAAGTGCTATATAAATGTAATGAATTATTATTATTATTATTAATATTGAGTTGTGAAACAGGCCCTCTTCAATAGTTTCACACCTTCAGTAGAGATACACATAGGGAGAACAAGAAAACTCCATACAGACGTTGAACAGGCGAGCGATCAAACCTGAACTCATGGCGCTGTGTGGCAGGAACACCAGCTCTGGCCCATTGCACAGCCCTCGTTAAATATCAGTAATAAATAAGCTGATTACAGCTGCATTTTGCCAGACAACAATGAAAAAGAAGATTGGTGATCTGATGCCAAATGAAACGCTTGTGTTGATGCAGGAGCTCAGTAGAGTCGAAGCAGATAGTACAGTAAGTGAGTCACATATAAGCGCATACAAATTGATGTTCTTGACTAACAATACAGTTGCAATGTTTTAATAAATGTACTGTGAAGTACACACACTTGCTTTTGTTTTTTTTCCAGTTATTATGTACTTTTAGTTTTCAGAATTTTTTAGTTTTTGTTTTAGTTAAAGAAATTATTCTTTTTTTGTAAATATCATGTTTTATTTTAGTTTTTGTGAACATATGGTCCCATCAAAGCAAATATATGATGGGGCCATATTCTGACCTTTATATTTCCCTAGTTGCATTAATTGTCACACAAAGGTAATATAATAAATTTAAAAATATTATATTTCTTACCAAATTTCCCCCAGTAGGTAAATAAAGTTCTATCTATCTATCTATCTATCTATCTATCTATCTATCGTGTACTGTCTGTGTTTGTCCTGCAGCTTTCTTTGCTATCCTCATATGGCTTAACCTGTCTTAGCTGGCTCATCCATTCTTGATTGCATGCCTGTCAAGCCAGCTTCTCAGACTCGTCACTGGCCTCCTATCTGCTTTCTGACTACCACTTATTCTAGGTGTGTCCCATTACCCTTATTTGTATTCTTTCAAATACTTCCCAAGTTTGAAGGCAACTCTTAGCGTTCCACCTAGGTCTTTCTCCTGTATACTCGTGTGTAGGGAATCCATCCTTGAAACTGCTGTAATTCCCAGGAAACCAGGAACGGCCAAGCTCGCATATATAGCATGTAAAAGTGTAAAAATCGATCAAGAAATAACAGTTATAGTTGAAAACTGAAGACTTCATTGACGTCTGTCGGACAACAGCTTTGAACAGCAACTTGAAAGTGCAATGTGTCAGTCTGTTGCATCCGCATTATCTGTTCCAAGAAACTTGCCATCACAGAATGATGACAAGAAACTGGATGCATCAGTAAAAGCTGAAATGGCAGTGTTTCAGAGCAACGGCAAGCGCGAGCGTTGTTTAGAACAAGTGTCTGTATCTGATGACTGTGCTGCCTACTTCAGTGGAGGCAAAGCGTGCTTTCTCAGCGGCTGGCATATTCTTCACGAAGTACACTCCCGCCTGGGCGACCGCACGCTGGACAAGTTATGCTTTCTACGCTCTTATTGCGGCTCGGCTTGCCAGCTACTTTTAAAATGATCAGATCGAAATGATCTACCTACATTAAAAAGTATATATATATATATATATATACAGTAATCCCTCCTCCATCGCGGGGGTTGCGTTCCAGACCCCCCCGTGATAGGTGAAAATCCGCGAAGTAGAAACCATATGTTTGTATGGTTATTTTTATATATTTTAAGCCCTTATAAACTCTCCCGCACTGTTTATAAATATTCCCCGCAGCGTTATACAGCATAATCCCTTTGTATTCTCTTAGATATTAGGTAAGATTCATTGAAATTATGTATATAAACACACACTGTTTATATACAGTAAAACCTAAATATTATTTTAAAGATATTGAGTGTCTCCGATATCACATATGTTACAGCCATTACGATAGACAGGTCACCAGCAATAAATACGTACATTGCAAGAAAAATAGTATACAGTAAATGTATTAATTATTTATGGTTACTCACCAACAATGACACGATGACTTGCCCGATAACAATGAGTTTAATTTTACTGCACAACAAAGGAGAGCGTTACAGCCCTTGTAAAGGAGCCACTTCAGGCGATTGTGTAGCACTGCCGTTGTTCTTCTTCTGGCAGTCTTCAATCCAAATCCCTAAAGCAGATTCCATCCAGACTACTGCCTTATTACATCCACTTACAACTCGTTTTGCACCCTGGTTAAAAGGACGCTGCAGCCGTAGATCTTATATTCCTTTTCTACTTTTTAAATAAAAAGAATCGTAGCCTTCAACAAATCCAAAACGTTTACCTTTTCGGCAATCGTTAACATCTTCTTCTTGCGCTTGGGCACGGCACCTGAAGCAGTAGCAGATTGTTTTGGAGCCATAATGAAGGGCTTGACTATGCACAAAGATAAACACTAAAGAGCACAACTCTTTACACAGCGAAGCACGTTGATGCTGAATGAGCGAGATTAGACTTCCTGGTTAACACTGCATAGCTCCTGCGTGCTCTGATTTGTTAGCTTCTCAGTCAGGAGAACTTAACTGCGTGCTCTGATTGGTTAGCTTCTCAGCCATCCGCCAATAGCGTCCCTTGTATGAAATCAACTGGGCAAACCAACTGAGGAAGCATATACAGGAAGTAAAAAGACACATTGTCCGCAGAACCCGCGAAGCAGCGAAAAATCCGCGTTATATATTTAGTTATGCTTTCATATAAAATCCGCGATACAGTGAAGCCGTGAAAGTCGAAGCGCGATATAGCGAGGGATTACTGTATAGTGAGGGATTGCCGGCCGTGTATCCCGGCCAACAACCCCAAACCGCCAGATGAAGCCATCCCTGCAACATGGAAGGGCCCCGAATTCCAGCAGGGCATCATGGAACTTGGAGTCTTTCACAGCCTTGCTGGATACCATTGGGGCCACTGGAGGACGCTGCAGGGAGGCCCAGGGACTTATACTTTCCTTATAGCCCGGAAGTAATTCACAATAGCGGAAGTGGAAGAAATTATACGTATACTTCCGGGCTGAAGAAAAAGAGAAGTTTTTACCTGACTTGGAAGTGCTGGATAATCACATGGACTGAGGGCTCAGAAGCACTTCCGGGTTGAGGACTATGAAGGACTGTGGGAGATCCCAGACAGATGAGCTGAGTTGGGAGGCAGGGTGGCTAAGCGTCTGGGAGATTAGAGGATTGTTTATTTGATTATTGGTTTTGTTATTGAGTATAGTGGAGTGGTGGTGCTTTGTGCACATTATTAGTATAATAAATAATTATTGGACTTTTTATCTGGTGTCTGACGTGGTGTCTGAGGGTTCAAGGGAGCGAGAGCGCCCCTATCTGTCACAATATCTATACTAATAAAAGGCAAAGCCCTCACTGACTCACTGACTCACTCACTCATCACTAATTCTCCAACTTCCCGTGTAGGTAGAAGGCTGAAATTTGGCAGGCTCATTCCTTACAGCTTACTTACAAAAGTTGGGCAGGTTTCAATTCGAAATTCAAAATCTGTTGTGGATGCACTCTAACACAGAATAAATGTCGATTAACCTGTTGCTTCAACCAATCAGATTTTGAGTTGGTGTCAGTAGGGCCCTCTAGCAGGCGTTCGGCAATGTCACCGTATTCAGACCCATTGATTGGATAGAAGCCGATATGAGGAACCCTACAAGGCCATTGAACGCACCGCAAACGCTCTGAGCGAAAGATCGTTGCGTGCACTACGGCCAACTCCATGTCAGGATTCTGGACAATATTATTTGCCAGAAACAGACCAGATTTCAAGACCACGAAAACCTGATGTTTGTCACGCTCCTCGAGCCCCAGAAGTTTCGGGTATACAAGAAAAATTTCACGCATGCAGTCTTTTCCAGTGTAACACTAGAGCCACGGAGCGCTTTTTGATCTGTCTTGGCTAAAAACAGAACTGACTGTAATGTATGCCGTGGATGATTTTGCAGGAGAATCTCCCACTGATCTCCTTGACTTCCTTCATCAGAAAAATCTGAATGAGAGCATGGGGCAGCTGTTCACATTGGTATATTTAGCGGTGAGCATTCCTGTGTACACTGCTTCTGTCGAGCGACATTTTCAGCCCTAAAGCGAATTCAAACTTATGCCAGAAATACCATAGGGCGGGTTCGCCTTTCAGCATTAGCTTCGATGGCGATAGAATGTGAGGATAATCACGTACGACAGAGTAATTGAACTGTTTTTGAGGAAAGAGAGGAGGATGGATTTTGTTTACAAATAATCCGAATTTTTGGTGAGTAAAATGTTACGTTTTTCCTAAATAATATTGCAAGTTTATGAGTTATTATTGATGTTTTTTATGTGATGTCGCGGCTGTGGCTGCAGTAGAAAGGAACTTGTTCACCCCGCTTTGTCTATTCAATAAAGACATTTATTTCGGCTACAGGAGTTATCTTTTATATATATATATATATATATATATATATATATATATATAATCTCCTGATCTACATACTGTCAAATAAACGAACCACACACCCTGGCGCAACATGAGAGGCTTCGCCTCTAGCGCAGACGTCCGAGGTTCGATTCCCGACAGGGGGTGCGGTGAGTGTGTATGTCTGATGAACCCAGAATTAGGGCGAAATACGTGCTGCGTATTGTTTGCATTATTTGACAGTAAAACTATTTCAGTATATTAAATATGTATAAATCAGCGCTTCCCGATTCATTTTACCCTCACACCCGCTTGGTTTGAGAAGACGTATGAAAAAATATGAGGTTAACGCAGAAAAACAGATCACCAATTGAAGCTTTATGAATAATGGATACTTTATTCGCCATCAATAATTGTTTTGGTGAAGCCATACTCAGTGTAATCCTCCTTCCATTTTCTAATTTTTTTCCGCGACTAGCCATGATTAAATGAACGGTAAAAAAGTAAGAACGAAGTGAGGGTGACTTATTCAGGCAGGCAGGCGACAGCTCAATAGCTCGATTTTGGATATAAGTAGGTTCTATTTAGTTGCCAGAAATATCTTTGGTAGGAATGGAAGTTGGATTTAGTCTTTAAATTTCTATGGTGAAGAAAAATTTATGCAATGATGATTAAATTTAACTTTCATTCCTACTAAACATATTTCTGTCGACCAAATAAAAATTATTTATATTTAAAATTTAAATAGAGCTTGAACAGATACGATAGTTCATAATACCCACGCAGCACTAAGTGCACGTAAGATTAGGAGTCATCCTTTTTAACAAGCAGCGTATTGCACTAATACGAAATAGCCTGCCCATTTAATTATTTAGGAATGGATAGATAAATTAAGATTTTGTACAAATAATGTTTTAAATTTTTCTTCCTCAATGGATTCTGGCACCCCCAGCAACAGCTGCTCGCACCCCAAAGGAGATATATATATATATATATAGATATAGTTATAGATATATATATATATAGATATATAGATATATACATATAGATAGATATATAGATAGATATATACATAGATAGATATATATAGGTGTATGTATATGTGTGTGTGTATATATGCCAGCGACACGCATAACAGTGACAAAACAATTACATTGTCAATCATGTTACGTTATTATTAAAATGTTTCCTTTTCTTTTTCATTACTTCTTTAACACACTACTTCTCCGCTGCGAAGCGCGTGTATTTTGCTATATATATATGTATATGTGTATATGTATATATATGTATATGTATATATATATATATATATGCATATATATGTATATGTATATATATATGTGTGTGTGTGTGTATGTGTGTGTGTCTGTGTCTATATATATGACAGCAACATTCATATCAGTGACAAAACAATTACATTAACAATCATCTTACGTTATTTTTAAAATGTTTCCTTTTCTTTTTCATAACTTCTTTAACACACTACTTCTCCGCTGCGAAGCGCGGGTATTCTGCTAGTATATGTATATATGTGTGTATATATATATATATATATTGTGGAGGATTGCCGGCCGTTTATCCTGGCCAATACCCCCAAGCCGCCAGGTGGAGCCCTCCTTGCAGCATGGAGGTCCTCAGAAGACCAGCAGGGCATCATGGTCAATGGAGTTTTTACGCACAGCCCTGCTGGATGCCATGGGGGCCACAAGCGGGAGCTGCAGGGAAGACCGAAGATTTCTTCGTGCCCTATGACCCGGAAGTTCGTCATAGGAAGAGCGACGGGCTTCTGGGCTGAAGAAAAGAACTTTTACCTGACCCGGAAGTGATTGACAATCACATGGACTGGGGATTAGGAACAGTTCCGGGTCAGGGAATATTAAAGGACAGTGAGAGCTCCCAGACGGCGAGCTGAGCTGGGTGGAAGGGTGGCAACGCATCTGGGAGCTGGAGGATTGATTTATTATTGTAGTATTTGTGATTTATGAGTATTGTGGAGGAGAGGGTGTTTTGTACACTGTGGCTGAAGAATAAAATCAATATTTGGACTTTTACCTGGTGTTTGATGTCGTGGACAGGGGTTCAAGGGAGCGAGAGTGCCCCCTATCTACCACAATATATATATATATATATATATATATATATATATATATATATATA
>JANRMT010062789.1:40019229-40067789 GCA_026402145.1 Polypterus bichir lapradei | reverse complement strand
ATATATATATATATATATATATATATATATATATATATATATATAATATATGACAGCAAAACTCATAACAGTGACAAAACAATAACATTGACAATCATGTCACGTTATTTTCAAAATGTTTCCTTTTCCTTTTCATTACTTCTTTAACACACTACTTCTCCGCTGTGAAGCGCGGGTATTTTGCTAGTATATATATATACTGAGTATACTTTATAAATAAAATATATGTTGTCGTACCTTGCATAACTGAATAACCTTTATGGCACAATAACAATTCAATACATTTATGGTCACTACAGTATTTGGATTTAATAATCTTCATGTGGGAAAAGGCTGACTCGCATAAATAAATAGAGCCGAATAATGCAGTCAAGGAGCTTTTGAATTCAGCTGAGTCAAAAATGACGGCTGTCCGATTAACTGCGATTTTAGTTCCCTTTCGTTTCTCTTTCTCAGATCGCTTTTCGGAAGGAAGTCAGTTTCGTAGTTTTTATGAACAGTTCGAAAGTGCCTTTCCACATTTTCCTTCTTTGGAATAGCAATGATGGATTGACAGATCAGACAAACGCACTTCGATTGTGACATTATGAGGGAAAAAAAAAATCCTCTTCTAAGTTCACATAAAGCCCATACCCTCCCCAAACAATTTTTTTTAAATCCCTTCTTTAGTCGATATAAATTGGAAGGCTAACTAGATCACAGCCGGAGTTTTGCAGTAGCTTGCGCGTTTGATCATGCGTGCGGGATGACCAGTGTCTTAGAAGAAAGGAGATCTCAGACTGGCCGCCCTGTATGTCAATCAAGCAATCAAGTGGCAAATGCCATATGGAGGATATATGATAAATTTTTTTTTTGAATGCAACGCGATCTACCGGTCGATCGCAATCGACACATTGGGCACCCCTGAACTAGATACATGTACTTGTATGACAGCATGAACTGCTTGTAGATAAGGTTAGTCTTTTATTGGTGTCAACATATTGCAGTAGTTTATTAAAAATAAGTGTTGGTCGTTCTAAAACCGTTCACATGTGAGATGCCCATGCACTGTGTCATCCCCGGGAGCCCAGGATTCCCGAATTCCCGGGAATGGATAAACCCATCCGGGAATGGATTCCATACTCGTGTGTGAGATTCTCTTGGCTGGTGCTTCCTGTCTCGATCATGTTTGACTGAGCAACCAATGTGCAACTAATCAATCAGATCAAAGCCAAACTGACCAAGCAGATTGCTCAGAGAGACCACAAACACACACACACACAGAGATGGCTGTGTTTTATTATGTAGTAGATAATTTCAGTTCTATAGATGTAAGGTCTGTATATATACTAATACATCTTTGTTGTTAGGTTATGAGTAAGCTGAACATGTTCACAGAAAAGCTTCTGATTAGGGAAAGTAGTGATACTGCCCTGGTGTTCAGTTTAAGATGGTTCAGGTTGTATGTGGCAATTAACCTTATTTATAAGCCCTACTGATTTAAAATTGATAAATACATGGTTTAGTAGTGAAAAGCTTGGTGTAGTCTTTCAAAACCTTATAAATAATGAATTGCAATTCATGGACATAAGAAATTCCTTCCTCCAAAAACAAAAAAAACAGAAAACTCTTGTGTACTTCATGCAATACATAGTGTATAGTAACAGTGCATAAACCATGGCCTTTGAGTAACCCCTTCATCAAGAATTCTGTTGTAATGACTTTAAATAGCTCACAGAATTGTTCATCGACCACCACTGGAAATTACCCCAACCCCCAACAATCAATATGTGAACAGCATTATAGATGTGCATGAGAAGAATTACTTCTGTATCTAAAAAAATTACATTTATTTCTTGCAAAATTTATTACATGTTCTAAAATGGAAACCATGGCTTTAGTGCTAACTTGATCATCTGGCAAACATAATTCTGAACTGTGAAAGCTTGGAACAAACTACTCTGTATCTCTTTGTTAGAAAGACTTCTGCCTGCACTGTCTGTGTTTTTTTTTTTTTGCAGTTTTCTTTACGCATTTCTTTAATTATTTCTGAATTTATTTAGAGATCACATGCAACATTAAACTTAGAAAATGAAAGATGTCATTGTCAACGTCAAAGTTGATTGGATGGACTGTAGCAAGTGCTGTATTTAGATAGATAGATAGATAGATACTTTATTAATCCCAAGGGGAAATTCACATAATCCAGCAGCAGTATACTGATACAAAGAAACAATATTAAATTAAATAGTAATAAAAATGAAAAAAAGTTAGCATTTACTCCCCCGGGTGGAATTGAAGAGTCGCATAGTGTGGGGGAGGAATGATCTCCTCAGTCTGTCAGTGGAGCAGGACAGTGACAAAAGTCTGTCACTGAAGCTACTCCTCTGCCTGGAGATGACACTGTTCAGTGGATGCAGTGGATTATTCATGATTGACAGGAGTTTGCTTAATGCCCGTCGCTCTGCCACAGATGTTAAACTGTCCAACTTTACTCCTACAATAGAGCCTGCCTTCTTAACAAGTTTGTCCAGGCGTGAGGCGTCTTTCATCTTTATGCTGCCACCCCAGCACACCACCGCGTAGAAGAGGGCACTCGCCACAACCGTCTGGTAGAACATCTGCAGCATCTTATTGCAGATGTTGAACGATGCCAACCTTCTCAGATAGTATAGTCTGCTCTGACCTTTCTTACATAGAGCATCAGTATTGGCAGTCCAGTCCAATTTGTCATCCAGCTGCACTCCCAGGTATTTATAGGTCTGCACCCTCTGCACACAGTCACCTCTGATGATCACAGGGTCCATGAGGGGCCTGGGCCTCCTAAAATCCACCACCAGCTCCTTGGTCTTGCTGGTGTTCAGGTGTAAGTGGTTTGAGTCGCACCATTTAACAAAGTCTTTGATTAGCTTCCTGTACTCCTTCTCCTGCCCACTCCTGATGCAGCCCACAATAGCAGTGTCATCAGCGAACTTTTGCACATGACAGGACTCTGAGTCGTATTGGAAGTCTGATGTATATAGATTGAACAGGACCGGAGAAAGTACAGTCCCCTGCGGCGCCCCTGTATTGCTGAACACAATGTCAGACCTGCAGTTCCCAATTTAAATTGGTGAGCTGTATTTTGCACTTGTCATTTTCATCTGTGTCTAAACTGTGTCAGTAAAACAAATGGTAAAAGAGAGCTAAGTATTTACATCTATGGCAGAAAATATCAATTTCTAATTTTCTTTTAATTGTAAGTATTACACTGCTGCATTTTTTTTATTGAAAAATGATAAAGACAGAATTAGACCAGTTAGTTGAATAACTGATTTGTGAAACTGGTTGGAATTAAAGCCTGCAGCCACAGGGGTACCTCAGGATTTTTCCTAAAAACCACTTCTGTAATAAAAAAAAAATATTACAGTAAGACCCTGTAGAACTTGACAGAAATACCTCAACTGTCTGAAATGCAGTACCATAAAAGGTGGCTCAGGGAAGAGCACAAGCACCAGTCAAAATGGTGCATAGTAATTAAACTGAAAAAAAATGACCGCTGAGAGGACACGTTCACAGCAAGGCCCACTGTGATACTGAAGTCCTTTGAGATTTTTCTAGGGGCCATAGTGTGAAATTAGATTTTACTTTATCAAATGTGCCTTTCTTAACTTTTTTTTCTGTAACTGAATTCTTGCAGTCTATTTTCAATTAAAAGATTTTTCTTCAGATTTCTTAAAGGATAGTGTGCTTATTTATTTGTTCACACTGCTACCATAACATAGGTTAAATTGTATTGTTATTGTTATTTAGTAGACTCTTTTACAGAAAAGCAAGGTACAATGGCAAGGAAAGTATGCGAACCATTTGGAAATAACCACATTTACATAGAAATTTGCATTAAAATATGGTTTAATCTTCATCTAGTGTAAGTTACAAAGATGACCAGTCTGTTTTAACTAAACACACACATTATTTTTCTTATACATATTGAATGCATCAATCAAACCTTCAAAGGTGTGGGTGGAAAAAAGTGAAACCTTATTCTGATGACGTCAACAAAAGTTAACTTGAGTCAGGAGTTAGCAAATCCCTGGGGCCTCGTGTATAAACGGTGCGTACACACAGAAACGTTGCATAAGAACGTTTCCACGTTCAAATCGTGATGTATAAAACCTAAACTTGGCGTAAAGCCATGAACATTTCCACGGTACCTCATACCCTGTCGTACACAAGTTCTCTGCTCAGTTTTGCAGATTGGCAGCACCCAGCGTCAAAGCAGAGCTACTGATCCAGTGTGGTTTCCTTTTCTTTTTTAAGATCTACATCCCTGACGTGGCTTTATAAATACACTGAAATTAACCACATATTGTTTATTAATTTAATGCATCTGATTGTAATTAACCTGTAACAATATAATGGTCCATGGAATGGCCAAACTATTCCAAATACCATAACTGCTTTAACGTTGTTACTCTCACTTCTTCTTTCAGCTGTTCCCATTAGGGGTTGCCACAGCAGATCATCTTTTTCCATATTACTCTCACTACACCACTTGGAGTATTTATATCACTGTATCTGAGTGTGAATCACATCTGTACAGCAGCTGATCAGAAAAAGAATTATTGGTATACAGCATCAAGCACACGCTGCCTCAGCTATGCTTCCTATTTGAACTGCTTCTCACATGGCAAATGCTTCAAACCTTTTCTGTACGGACCCCGCGGTTCAGAAAGAGTTTCATCCCAAGAGCTCTAAATGCACTCAATCTGTCCAACTGCTCCTTGTAGAACTGTTTGTACTTATAAGTACAATCACCTCACTGTAAACTTGCACTATAGTTATAATATTGCACAACCTGAGCCACTTTATAAAGCGCGTATTTACATATGATGACGATATCATTTTTAAGATGAAATGCAGCAAAATATGTTTATTATATTATACAGATAAAACTTTAACTTCATTTTAATAATCTATATTGTTAATAATTAAAGGACACGGTGTTGCTACGCTAGCAAGGATCTGGCGCTCCACTAATGATTGTTCCTGCCTCGCACTGTATGCTTCACTGGGACTGGCATGAAGGATAGAATAAACACGTACTACGAAAATATTTCAATGGTCCTTAAAAGTTTTGAAGAATCGTTATAAGCTTACAGATGGCTTAACGTCTATTACAGAGCTGATTGTCTGGCGATCGGTTACTTGGAGAAAGAAAAAGAAGGACAGGAATTGGAGGTTAGTACGTTTGAAAGAGACAGTATTGCAGGGGCGGCCTTAGGCATGTGCAAACTGTGCACCTGCACAGGGCCACCAAGCCAATATATATTGAATATAAAACAGAAAGAGAAAATAATGACACAGCTAAAAATACAGCGGCAAATTTCGGCAAAAATTAAATGCTTGTGTCATGAGCACAAGGCAGCTATGCAGTGTCCGCAACGGACGTGGCCATCCGCCGTGCATAAAATACCATATTGACATTGGCGGGCGAAGGGGCAACCGATTCTTTCTCTGCCCAGGGCCGCCACGAGCCTAGAGCCGCCCCTGAGTACTGCTGCAGTAAATTATTTCATCGAAGGTTGCGCACAATCACTGCGCCACCATGAAACCCATGTTTAATAACGTGCTTTAACTCCTATCATCATGAAAATGATATCACATATACATCTCAGTATTTCAGTTATTCAGAGAGCTGTAATATCACGAATGTAATGGATTCTGTGTCCTGTCAGAGGAAGAGAGCCGGTTTAAGAAGCACATAGTGATTCATACACATAGAGCACATAGAAGAACACATACGAAACAAAGCATTTAACCTGCTACTTTAATTACAATGTGATTTGAGAAACTGGTTAATTAAACGATTTTAAGATTAAGTTTATGATGTTTACTTTAATGACAAAATAAACTACGTAATTAAAGTGGAAATTTCGAGATTGAAGTTGACATTTCATGCTTTTTCCCCACTGTGTGCCTTTTTTTTTCCTCTGTACCCTAATAAGCTTTCATATGACACTCAGATGGTGGGCTACAACTCGCTGTTTCATGGCGACTTTGATATCTAACAACTTCTTTTTTATTTCGGGCACTGTGCGACTTTGTGAACTTGAGCTTTCAAGTTTCTCCAACATGGTATGTCACTCCATCAACTTCCTTTTGTTGATTATACCACGGTTTAAATCACCAAATAGTATGTTTTTCCTTTGCCTCCACTTGGTATTCGCTGAAATTCTTATATTTTCCCCCGTGCTTTTCCCATAGTCTTTTCACAGAAGGCTGAGCTTAAGGGCTATTTATATTGATTTGCATATTCAAAGAGGCGTAATTCTGGGAGGAATTGGGGCGGGACAGCAGGCTCATGCACGTGCGTTACTTTTCTCTCACTGACCGGGATTTATGTAGCGGAACAATGTGGAAGTTGGAGTACACACAGATTCCTGCATCTGGATTTTTCTGTGCGGAAGCACATTTCGGCTTTTGTGCTTACATCATGTTATAGTGTGAATTCTACGCACGCCATTATGCAAGAGGCCCCTGGAGTTCAGTCAATGAAACATGATTGGAGGTTTGGCTCAGAGAGAATTTGAGCAATAAGAAAAGACTAAAACATTCTGAGTTTGCTAATCGCAAGAAGCATTTGCTGATGGGAAACATGCCTGATTAAAAAAGAAATCTCTGAATATCTATGATCAAGCATTGTTGATTTGCATAAAGCTGGAAAGACTTACAAAGTAATTTCAAAGATTTTAGATATCCATCAGACCACTGTGTATAACCTGCGTATAAACTGAGATGATTTACTATTGTGGCTACTCTCCAGCCCATATGACACCAAATGAACAATTGAAAGAGCTCAATGAGGTAATACAGAACCCTAGAGTAAAAGTTGAGGTTTTGAAGTAATTATTGGAACAGGTTAACATCTTAGTTCATGAGTCTACCATATACAAAACATTGAACAGGCTTGTTGTCCAGGGTAGGACACCAAGGAGGAATCCGCTTTTCTCCAAAAAAAATATCACTAAATGCTTGAAGTTTGTGAAGGACCATCTCGACACTTTACAATGCCATCTGGAAATGTTTTGTGGACGGATTAAACTAAAGTCGAATTGTTCTGGAATATGCAGCAGTTTGTATAGCATAAAAAGGGTACTACATACCAACATAAAAACATCATCATAATGGTGAAGTATGGTGTAGAGAGCATCATCACATGAGGCTGCTTCACTGACTCGGTGCCTGAACAGCTTGCCGACGTTGAGGGGTAATTGAATTTCCAAGTCTATCAGGGTATCCCACACGATAATGGCACGGAGCTCAGTAGACGTTGGGTGACGCAGCAAGACAATGCGTCACAGTAAATCTAATATACTGTAGACTGGTTTAAAAAAAAAGAAAATCTGCCTTTTGGAGTAGCCCAGTCAGATCTCAGACCTTAATCCATAAGATATGCAATGGACTAAGCTCAAAAGAGCCATTCACGCCAGACGTTGTAAGAATATGGCTGAGCTGAAGCATTATCCAAAATTCCTCCTGAGCATTGTACAGGTCTGATCCACACCTAGCAGAAGCATTTTTATAGAGTAATTGCTACCAAAGGATGTTCAACTAGTTATTAAATCCAAAATTTAACTTATTTTTTCCACAGCACACTGTGAATGAGTCATGGGTGTGTTTAATAAAGGCATGAAAAGTTATACTTTTTTGTGTTATTATTGTAAGCATATTCTGTTCATCCATACTTGTGGCTTAGATGAAAATCACATTTTATGGCCAAGTAATGCAGAAAGCCAGCTCATTCCAGAGGGTTGACATCCTTTTTCTTGCCACCACAATGCAAAAATCAGGTTGTGTACAAAATAGTCAATCTGAGTAGTTGGCACGACAAAGTCAACAGTTAATCGTGACCTGAAAAGAATTTTTGGTGGAGTACAATAAGCCATCGGCCGTAGTTAAAAAAAAAAAACCATGATTGATAAGGACGAAACCAATCAACAAGTGGGAAGTACAAAGACCTGTTAGACTTTCAACAGTTTTTTCTGATCCAAAGTAGAGGTGAATGATAGAAAGCTTAACGTGTTCTGTGAAGATATGAGTATTGAAGAGGCATCTGAAGGTGTTAAGGAAGATAATCCCACAGCTTTGGGGAAAATATTGTCAATGGATGAATATAGAACTTGAATATAGTAAGCTGCAGGCCTAGGAAAAAAGTTTGGCATTTGGTCCTTGAGCCTAATCAAGTGTTGATAACTTGTTTTTAATTCTGATACTTATTAAAAACTTAATCTACAACTATCAATGTTGTTTCTTTAACAATTTAAGCAATTACATTTTTAAACTCTTCAACTTTTAAATGAGACAAAATATTAAAAATATTATGGCCTTCATCCAGATAACTCTGTTTAATGGCAGGTTGGTTAGGCCAAAGATAATGATTGTGGTGGTAAAATTTCTTCATCGTGCCACTGTTGTTCATAAGAATTTCTATGAAATGATATGAGGTTCTGGAAGGGTCTTCTGCTCATTCAGATAGGTGCTGATTTGACTGACTCAGAGTCCTGCTGGCGTGGCTCCTTATTCTATATGATTGTGAGAAAGAGGCAGAGCAGGAGGTGGAGGAGAAGTGACACCAATCTCCACTGTACGGAGAGAAATGCAAACTGTGTAAACACCTGTTCCACTCCTCTACTATCACCTCGGTCATCTCACACTCCAACTTTGGAGTTCTTAAAGTTATATAATTACCTGACTTTTAACCTTTTCTAAACTAGGGGTCTTTGCTGCTCGAGTTGTGAAGGGGGGGCTGAATGCCCGCTAAGGAGATTTGGTCGGTTTAGCTGCTGGCTTGCTGCTGCTGCAGCCGAGGTGCATGTTCTGTTTGTTGTACTGCACATTGATCATTTAAAAGCCTGTACAGCAGCTGCCCTTTTGTCTCACTGCCTTGTCTCGCGGGACGTTAAAGTGTCTCCGAGAAAATCATGTATCGTCTCCTTCCAAGCCTTCTAATAATTTTTTTTTTAAATAGGGAGATATATGATGCAATAAAAAACTTCTCTTTGTAAATTTATATCTTTTAATTAAATTATTGTGCATTAAACATAAAAACTGGGGAAAATCTACAGTATGCTGTTACAGCATATTGTGATTGAGATTTTAAAGAATTTAAGTGTTCAAGTATTTGCAGAATATATTGTATGCTGATGAGACGATGTACAATATAAGGTTTTAATGACCATGTATGTGAACAAATGTCAAATATTAAAATGCACATATTTCTGTTTCATACATATACATTAGGTTAGTGTTGGTTTTGGGTTAGCAGGGAAACTGATTAATATTTTGTTATTTATCACAAACACTTTGTGTCATTTTCTAGAACACCATAATATATTCTTTAATCACTTGAAGTCATAAGTTCCTGAGACCACTGCTCATATGGCGTGTCAAAGCATTTCTGATTGCAATAAGTTTTTAGCATGGCATTATCAGTTCTGTATTTCCAAAATGGAACAGTAGTAGCATCATGTTATGCTAAATTCACTCCGAATCTGAAGGCATCTCATCTAATTTTCAAGTAAAGTATAAGTTTATCACTAGAATACACACTAACAGACATAAAACATGGGGGCTTGTCTTGATTATTATTTTTGAATGGTGATGATGCATTTGAATGTAAATACTGCTAATCTGTTTACCCTTTTAGATGCTGGAAAAGTATAACATAACGTAACATTCCTAAACTTAATTAATCCAAATCAGGGTCACAGAGGACCAGAGCCTATTTTTCTTTAAAAGCAATTTCATTAAAATAATGCAGTAATTATGTCCTATTCAAACACTGGACAGAGAAAGATGAGATGCCTTCATAAAATGATGTTTATTTACAGCCCAAGCACGACAGCTTCACAACTCCAGGGACCTACCCGAGTTCTCCTTTATTGGATGGTCAGTGTCTGTGTGTGGTTCACACATTATCCCCATGTCTGTGTCAGTTTTCTCTGAGCACTCAGGGTTTCTAAACTGGTTTACTGTGAATGAATGTGGCATCTTGTTCAAGATAAATTTCTACTATTAGAGTAAGAAGGTTACAAAAATGTGACAAAGATTCATGATAGTAGAGCACTTGCAGATAACTTGAGGTGGTGAGTTTTAACATTGGATGAAAGACATGGATTTGTTAAATCTAACCTTGCTAGAAAGTGAAAGTGAATTACCCCATATTGAAAAAAACTATATTGTATATTGTATATTGTATATTGTTAGGAAGATACTGCATAATGTGCATGGTGAGCAGTCTCGAATATAATTATTTATAAGAAATAAATGAATTGAGGTTAAAAGTTCTAGTACCTTTTTACTATTAATCCATGCAATTCCAGAATGTCGAATTCAACACAATTCAAGTAAATTCATTCTTATTAAGCACACTTCCTTTCGGGGCCAGCGCATTAAACAATGCAGCCTAAGGCAAGACACATTTTTGCCGCACCCCCAATATATATACCTGTACCAGGCACAAGTCAATACACCTAATTCATATTCCATACATGTTGCAATGCATTTTTCAGAATACAATACTCCCATGACACAGCACATCCTTGGCACAATGGGCAAAAAAATAAATACATATTATTATATTTGGAAAAATGTAATAAAAATGAAAAGGATTAGTTTAAAATCAATAAGA
This sequence comes from Polypterus bichir lapradei, assembly GCA_026402145.1. Classification (NCBI taxonomy): domain Eukaryota; kingdom Metazoa; phylum Chordata; class Cladistia; order Polypteriformes; family Polypteridae; genus Polypterus; species Polypterus bichir. Next base: position 40,057,138 of record JANRMT010062789.1, on the reverse strand, counting down.
CACACCAAATATACAGTGCAGTAAAAACAATAAAAATATATTAATTCTTCTCTGCTTCAGTTTCACCCAAATAAGCTTTTACTGAGTTTTATGATTGCAAAATTGAATGAACCTCAGCTGTTTCACTCATTGCATGTTTCTACTTTGTGCCCTACATTAGCTGAGGTAGACTGCAACCCTCCCCAGCAACCCTCCTCTGGACTGTGTTCCTGTGCACAATGCTAGGTCCATAAAGACATGAAGGAACTTGAGTGGCCAGGACAGAGTCTTGACAGCTTGAACACCTTTGTGATGAATTAAAATGCCAATTTATGGGCCAGGTTTCCTCATCGAACATCAGCACCTGGCCTCACAATTGCTACTTTGATGGAATGGGCTCAGAAGAGCAAAGGCTGTTATAGCCACAAAATGAGGCTAATGGGATTAGTGCCCTTGGTTTTTAAGTGAGAAATCCAACAATCTCATATAGATGACATGGTCAAGTATCTACAAACTTTTGGCTATGTAGAACATTAGAACTTCGTCATGACCATTTGTTTTTTTGCAGGCTGCCACTGGTGTGTCTTGATCTGATATTGTTTATAATGGTAATGTTTCACAAGTGTGTTGTGGTGGTTGCGTTCAAATCACCAAGGGGAAGCCCACCACTGGTGGGTCACGATACCAAAAAGGTTGAGAAACACTGATATACAGTACACCTCAAGTATATAGATGATTTAGGGCTGATTCCTTTGCTGACACTTTGAAACTTTCTATAAAGCACAACAAAGCAGGACTGATACTCAAAGTGGCAGAGGTTTTTAAAGTGTGATCCAAAAAGAACTAAAGACTAAAACATTGTAAACACACAGAATTAGTGAGCAAAACTCAAGGTAATTAAGCAAACAATGGTTGAACCCTGAAAACATTCCTTAAATTATTTTCATTATTTCTTTTTCCTTGCAAAATCTTTTCTTTTTAGACACCTACTAAACCATGTGTCAGCCTTAAATTTGATGGCTTCCATGATGTCACACAACAGCGCTTTGCCTCCTTAATGCTACAAAGGTACACCTTAATGGCAGCAATATTGGCATCACCAGTAACAATGATAGACTAAACAGAAACACAAAAAGCATAAAAAACAACATTTATTTCCTGAATGCTGATTATTTTTCTCCAATGTTGCCAGCGTTCAGTCGTCCATTATCCAATAAGGGAATTAGGAGGTGGAGTAGTGGCTCTGAGGCTAAGGATCTGCGCTGGTATCCCGAAGGTTGCCAGTTCGAATCCCTGTCACTGCCAAAAGAGATCCTACTCTGCTAGGCCCTTGAGCAAGACTCTTAACCTTTAATTGCTCCAGGGGCGCTGTACAATGGCTGACCCTGCGCTCTGACCCCAAGGGGTATGAGAAAACTAACAAATTCCAAATTGTATAAGGCGAAATAAAAAAAAAATAATAAAAAAAAGCTGGTTTGGATATCGGATAGATGAAGTAACATTAAAACATTTAATGATCGGGTGCTTCATTAATCCAGCAAAAGGTCATGTCATGTACTCGCATGTGTGAATGTGCATCCACAACTCCAGTTTGTATGGTAAAACAACCAATTCATCTCTACTTTGTGTTCTGCTTTCATATACCTTGATTTGTCATAACCAAAGAACACAGGTACAGAGAATGCTTCTCTTTAATTATCTCTTCTTAACCAACAACCACATTATTTGAATTATATTCTAGTACAGCACTAAAGTTAAAATTCTTAAGCAATGCGCAGTAATAGCTTATAACAATCATATGTTGACTCACTGATTGGTGTTGGATCCTTCTGCTGTTGACAGCTTTATTGCGTCAGCTTACTTTCCCATATAGTCTGAAACTTTAAAAGAGTACAAGTAAATAGAATATTTGAAGCAGGTACAGTATTTTTATAATTGTCAGCTAATTAAAATTTTCATCTGTTTCTTAGCATTTAGAACTTCTGGTGAGGGGTGCAGTGTTAACAAGCTGAATATCACTAGTGATATACTTTTACCCATTCAATTTCACTAACCTCTCACACACCCTTTCATGCCAGCAATATATTATATAATAAAATGTTCTGTGTGTATCTGTGTGTCTTTTCCCTACGAGTAATCTGATTGGTCAGTTTGACTTTGACGTGATTGTTCTTTTTGGCATTGATGACATGATCGAAAGAGTAAGTGTGAATGTGAGATATATGAGGAGATAAGGCGTAGAAGACTTCCAGACGGTTGCCTTCAAAGATATTAAGTATAACTGCGGACAGGAGGTGAGCAAGGAGCCTCCAAATGACAGAGTCTGAGAAGTAGGCTTAATAGTAATGAACTCAAAAGAAGGAACACCAATCAAGAGAGGTTCACACACGTGGATTCAGAGAAAAGGCACTGAAGGTACACATAGGATTTGAGATATCAAATATTTTTAATTTACAGGTAAAGTGGTTAGTGTAATATAAAGTCTCTAGAGTGTCATGGGTATCCTGATAAAATTTGTGTCAGGTACACCAGGTATACCTGCTATTTGGGCAGTCCAGGGCATTCTGTCTAACATCCTAATGGCTCTGAGTAAGAATGTTGTATCAGATAATTACAGCAAGAATCTCATTAATTTGATCACTGTTTGAAACTTGTGATGTTCAGGCTATTTGAAAGTAAATATGCAACATCATATAGTGAAACTAAATTCACCCGATATGTCTACTGTCTAAATTAAAATTGAGGCGCATTGCATGTCCTCCTCAGAACTTTCCATAGAGTTGCCAAGATGAAATGTGTCCTTTCTGTAGCATGTGAAGTAATACATTTTTACCTTCTCTTCTAGTTAGAAGATTAAAGACATTCTGCTCACAAAGCTGTACATGATTTTCAAGCCACCCAATCAACAAAAATGTGCCAGTGCACAAGTGAAGCTCTTGTTGACCCTTAATGACAATGTTTGGAGGGAAACATATTGATACTGTGACACACCTGCAGAGCTATTATTGTTACTTCTGGTATTCTTGAAAGTTTTCTGTATGAAACACAACCAAACTAACTTGAGACTGAAACAAAGTAACTAATCATCTCCTGATTCAGTACAAAGCAAACAGAGTATGGGTATGAAAATGCTTTACAATGGTGCAATAATTAACTGTGGTATTCAGACTGTAGATAACCTCACTTGGTGATTTAATTATTTTTATGTTCTCTTTCTGGTTTTGAAGTTCTAATTTTGTTGTTTACTTTGATTTTGAGTAACACATTTTGTTATGATTACTCTGTTTTAGTATTTTTTTTCACGCTGATTCTTGTTTATTTTTGCTTTGTGATATACCTCTTATGGATTTTGAAATATAGGAATTCTTATTGCAGCTTATTTTTTCACTTTGTTTCATTTTCAGATAGTTAATTTTTATTCTCTTATTTCTTTTCTCCCACAACACTTTTTTGTCTTTCATTGGCACTTCCATTTTGTGGTTATTTTGTTTACTGTGGCTAAGAGGTTACTACTTAGGGATGACTGAACCTGTATGGCGCATGATGTCAATACCGCAACAGTAGAAGTCAGTATCATGCAGCTACTTGTTGCCAAAAACTTGAAATATCCCTAAAACATGCTCATGTTTTTTTGGTTATCCAAGATTGCGGATATCCCTAAAACCTTACTAATTCACTTAGATTATTTTTAGATTTCTGGCTTTGAACTTTGCTTGTGATATTTTTGACTTTTGTGTTTGTTCCCATGTATTGACATCATCTTGTTCTTTAACAAGGCTTCTGCCTACTACAATAATACTGTTTCATCTCCTGGGGCCTCATGTATAACATTGTGTGTAGAACTCACACTATAACATGGCGTAAGCACAAAAGCACAAATGTTCGTACGCACAAAAAAATCCAGATGCTTAAATCCCGGTCAGCATGAAAAGTAACGCACATGCACGAACCTGCTGTCCCACCCCAACTCCTCCCACAATTACGCCTCTTTGAATATGCAAATCAATATAAATAGCCCTTAAGCTCAGCGTTCTGTGAAAAGGCTATGGCAAAAGCGCAGTGGGGAATAGAAGAATTTCAGCAAATACCAAGTGGAGGCAAGGAAAAACTTACTGTTTGTTAGTTTAAACAGTGGTATAAACAACAAAAGGAAGTTGATCGAGTGACATAGAGTGTCAGAGAAACTCAAAAGCTCAAGTTCACAAAGTCGCACAGTGCCCGAAATAAAAAAGAAGTTGTCAGATATCAAAGTCTCCATAAAAAGGTGAGTCGTAGCCGACCGTCGGAGTGTCATATGAAAGATTATTAGGGTACAGAGAAAAAAAAATAGGCACACAGTGAGAAAAAAGCATGAAATGTGAACTTAAATCTCTAAATTTCCACTTTAATCACATAGTTTATTTTGTCATTAAAGCAGAACATCATCATTGAGTAGAACTCAGATCCCATCGTAACCAAAGTAGCACGTTAAATGCTTTGTTTTGTATTTGATCTTCTATGTGCTTTATGTATGTGAATCACTACGTGCTTCTTAAACCGGCTTTCTCTTCCTCTAACAGGACACAGAATCCATTACATTCTTGATATTACAGCTGTCTGAATAATTAAAATACTGAGATGTATACTTGATATCATTTTCATGATGATAGGAGTTAAAGCATGGTATTAAACATGGGAACACGGTGGCGCAGTGATTGTTCATGCCTCACACAAGATGCTTGCTGCGCCGTGTGCTACCTTCAATGAAATAATTTATTGCAGCAGTACTGTCTCTTTCAAACATACTAACCCACAATTCCTGTCCTTACCTTTCTTTCTCCAAATACCCAATCATCACACAATCAGCTCTGCAATAGACGTTAAGCCATCTGTAAGCTTAGAACGCCAATTCTTCAAAACTTTTAAGGAACATTGAAATATCTTCGTAGTGCTTGTTAAATTATTCTATCCATCCAGTGTCGTGCCAGTCCCAGCAAGAATACAGTGCAAGGCAGGAACAATCTGTGAACGGAGAGCCAGCTCCTTGCTAGCGCTGCGACACCATGTCCTCGCATAAATTAATTTAAAGTTTTATTTTGCTGCATTTCATCTTAAAAATTATATCGTCATCATATGTAAATACGCGCTTTATAAAGTGGTTCAGGTTGTGCAATATTATAACTGTATTGCAAGTTTACAGTGAGGTAATTGTACTTATAAGTACAAAGCATTCCACAAGGAGCACTTGATGGACTGATTGAGTGCATTTATAGTTCTTGGGATGAAACTGTTTTTGAACTGCGAGGTCTGTGCAGGAAAGGCTCTGAAGTGTTTGCCGTATGAGAGCAGTTCAATAGACAGCATGGCTGAGGCAGCGTGTGCTTGATGCTGTATACCGATAATTCTTTTTCTGATCAGCTGCTGTACAGATGTGATTCACACTCAGATACAGTGATATAAATACTCCAAGTGGTGCAGTGAGAGTAATATGGAAAAAGATGATCCGCTGTGGCAACCCCTAACGGGAGCAGCAGAAAGAAGAAGAAGAAGGTGCAGTGAGAGTAACAACTCTAAAGCAGCTATTGTATTTAGAATAGTTTGACCATTCTGTGGACCATTATATTGTCACAGGTTAATTACAATCAGATGTATTAAACTAATAAACAATATGCAGTTAATTTCAGTGTATATATAAAGCTGTGTCAGGGATGTGGATCTAAAAAAGAAAAGGAAACCACACTGGAACAGTAGCACTGCTTTGATACTGGGTGCCGCCACTCTGCAAAACCAAGTGCAGAACTTGCGTACGCCAGGGTATGAGCTACTGTGGAAATGTGCGTGGCCTTACACCAAGTTTAGGTTTTATACATCGCGATTTGAGCATGGAAACGTTCGCACGTAACATTTTTGTGTGTATGCACCATTTATACATGAAGCCTCTGATTTTTTTTTTTCTTCACATGTTCAGGGCACTTACTTAATCTTGGCAAAATGCCAACACAACTCATTTTGGAAGCTTCCTCATTTCAACTTCAGAGATAAGGCTTCTCTCACTTTCCTAAGAGATTCCCTTTACCTCTTATTTACCTGTGAATTTCCCCTTGGGATTAATAAAGTATCTATCTATCTATCTATCTATCTATCTATCTATCTATCTATTTGTAGTTACCAATTCTTATCCTTTCCTCATGACTTTCAAGTACAAATCACTCCACTGTGCTGTTGAGACAGTCAAAAATCCAACATCGTCAATAAGCTTGAGAGATTTAGCCATCAAGTCTCCACAGTAGGTACTTTCTAAGCATTGGCTACAGCTTCATATCTTGTCTATGAAAATAATGTAAATGAAGGGAGGCATGACACACATTTTATCTTCTTTAAGAGCGCTATCATGGATGAGATGCTTGGATGCACTTGTTGTTCATGAAAGCTGCTATTAGGAACTTCTGGTAATGTACTTAGGTTTAGGAAGAAGGGTCACTCCAAGATCAATCCAAAAAGCAACTTACACAATTCTTCACTCCCAAACAGAAATAACTTTGATTAGTAAAGTAATGGTGGGATCCAGAGGAAATGTTTCAAAACTTTGAACAGTCACTGTCTGTGTGAACTCTGCATGTCACACATGTGTCAACAAAATTTTTTCTAGTTTTGGCCTATGTTAGAAAGATATACAGGTTAGTTTATTTGGTGATGCTCAACTATACATATTCTATGATGGACTGGTGTCCCAACCAGGGGTGTTTACTGCATTGTGTCAAATACTGAATTTAGTTTACTCATTCATCTCTTCATTTTTGTTAAGGACATTAGTTTAATAAATGCACAATCCACCACAGCTGATCCATCTCTTTTTGGAAATGTAGCAGGCACTTTACCCTAAGAATCCAAGGAAGCCGTTTTTTGTTGATTTTATGTGTGGTGTTCTCATTTTGGTCAATATATATATATAGGTTTCTGCCTACACCAGTAAATGGTACAGTCTCCCTGTCAACCCAAGAGTGGAAGCCACTCGTGTTTAAAAGAAAACCATGACTTCAGATTTGAATGTGCTGACTTCTATCCTGAATGCATCTCATTGAACAACAAATCATGCAAGGTGATGCCAGAGGTGACATTCAGAGGAAGGAGAACTGACACCATCATGGAGAAAAATCACATTACCTCCCAAAGCTGGAACATTCTTACTTTTGTATATGCAGTATTTTTATAACCTGCTCTTGTAACTTACTAAAACACATAGACATTGAATGGAAAAATAACACCTAACATTTAGATCAGATATCACATATTTTGATACTTTTTGAAGAATATAGTAAATTAATAGAGAATATAAACACTAACGTTGCTAAAAAAAGAACAGCAAAATGACCACTTTATATGCAAGGGTGTGTATTATTTAGTGAATGCAGAACGCCTAAAATATGTTACATAAAGGGCTATCATTCATTTCCCATATGCTATAAAGTTGTAACCCAATTAATTGAAGAGAAAGACTTGGCCACAAAAACCTGTTTTATCCCAGACACATTACAGATTAAGATTGCTTACGTCTAGGACATCATCTATATTGGCCTTTTTGATTTATGTTATGCTTGGAGACATTTATAACCATTTGTGCCCAATTATACTTTAAAATGAGCTAATCTGCAGTAAATTGGAACGACAACATCTTATGTTATGTAGAGATTCATCTGATCATTAATCTATCTAGTGATCTGCCATATTAATGCACTCTCCTATGCTTTTTATTGTGAAGGAATTTTCTAAGAGCTTCTTTTATCTGTTTTAAAATGTAAATAAGAATAAAGGTTTTGCACAGTTTTTTTTTCTGCTCCTATTCTGAAACTTCCATTAAAGATGCTAGTTCTGTAGCTGCAGTCACTGAAAAACACTATACTAAAACAAATTGAAAAGCCACATGCATGTATTAGAAATGAGGAGAAAGCTTGTCAGATGTGAACAGTTGGTGTGTGTCATTGGTGAGACTTTATTCAGATAAGGATTTGGTTGACTAGGCTGTTTAGATTCATGTTTCCATGTCAAATGGAGCAGATAAAATCAATACACCGTGTCTGAGCTCCACACAGCTGCCAAGCACACCAAAACATATAAAGAAAATCAAGTGTAGCTGTCTGCTAAAAGTTTAGTTTTCAGTGTATTTGAAAACTTTCTTATTTGTTATCTCATGTTTAAGGCAACTGGAGCCTTCTACTGCCAAACCAAGGGGTTGCTGTCCAAAAGACCAGTGGGGATGAGAATGAATGACGGTTTGCTTGAAAGTAAAGCACATCAGAAAAGCATTTCACCAGCTTCAATTAGCTGAGTCTTTGTTAACTAACTGTAGGTTTAGGTTCCTTTACATTTTACAAGGCCTGTACTTGGGGGCATGAAATATACTCTTCAACACATCATTTCACAACAGTTTATGGTTACATAATAATAATAATCATTTTTATTTATACAGCACTTTTCCCATGCTCTTAAATAGTTTTATAACAATTAGTTATATTCAAAAGTAATAGTGATAATAGAATGCAATTGCATGTATTGGTAGACTACATTAAATACTGTATGTGCTTTTAAACTTCACTTTACAATGGAGTTAAAAACGGAGCACAAGGAGGCTTGTGGTAGCTTTCATGCACAGCAGATTGCAATTCAAGTGATGTGAAATGGCATTGACTGATGTGTGGTAGTGGTGCAGGCTTTGTGACTAATTGTTCAATTTTCTTAAAAGTAACATTTTTGAAAGTATGTCCAGAAGAGTAGTACCTAATAATTAGCTATTGAATAATATCTATTAATACAAAATGACCAATACTGGAATAAAATCAGTATCAATATTACCCTATGAAACAGGATAAGCAACTGAAATAAGTTCCCCAGCTAGCTATTAATTTTAGTTAAAACACAATTATTCATTACAATTATATAAATAGGTAAACACTTGTGAAAGAACTGATTTATTGTGTAACAGGAGTTCAAAGGGCAGAAAATCAGGGGCTTGCTGCGATTGTTTGTAGATATGGGACTGAAAAATCATGGGCTGGGTGCCTGAGATCAGGGGCTTAAGCCACTGAAGCCTCCTACCTCCCAACGCCACTGTCCATTTTTAAATATGTCCTGTGTTTATATCAGTTAGGTTCAGCTGCACCTTTCCAGTGTTATCAGTTAGATCAAACGCCATTTAGTTCTTTCCTATAATAATTTGCAGTTAATGTTGTTCAATCAATTTAGTCTTATATAAACTTACATAATTGCTTTCCCATATCATCTATTTCTAGAGAAGTGACTTTTTTGTACTCTAATGGTTAACTTACCAAAAGCAGCAGGACAAAGGCACTACTGTATGAGCTTTTTGATTGACATCCTTTGGGCATCCGAGCGGCTGTTAGATAAGTACAAGAGGAAAATCTATAAAACATCCAAGTTCAAGTAACTGCTCTTTAATGTAAAACTGAATCAGTGACCTAATTCCTAGTTAAACTCACCTAGAACGTTTCTCTGATTTGAGACAGACAAATTTGCAAAATCGGCAATGCTTTATCAAAGGGAAATTTTGAAATTTAAAACTTTGTACAGTATGACCTGTCCAAAATATCTGAATGAAAACTGAACTGTCTTGACAAATTTGTCTGAAGAATAAGTGTGTCATGTCTCCACGAAATTGGTCCTTTGGTGGCTGAGCTGTTTCATACGAATAGACAGATGGACAGACAGACAGACAGACATGGGCTTTCACAATAGGTGCTTCATGTATAATATGCAAATGCACCTACACAAGAGGCCAGAATTACAAATTATATATTGAAAAAACAATTCACCGAAACAACTGATTTATTTTCTTTTACTTTTCTCTAGTGAATTGATTAAAAACCATAATACAATACTTACCATTATTAGAATAAAAATGCTTTAAAATATCTACAAAGTGGCATCTGGGTGGCATACATAAAACTGTAAACATAAGTAATGTAAAGAGACTTCTTTAAAACTGGGCTTTAGTTGCTTCTGTTTGTACTTAAGATGACTGTTGGACAAGATTAATCAAATTACCTAAAAAAAATGTACTTCATTAGCAGGGAAAGAACCGTGAACATAAATATTGACTTGGTATACTTTTCCCCCACATACTGTAGTCCTCACCTCAAATCTGTGAACCTAAATTAGCCCACTGCCCGTGAGCATACCCCTGCAATGGACTGTCCTATCCACAGTTCAGTCCCACTCCGACCTGATGCTACTGGGATAGGCGTTAGATCCCACCAATCTGTTCTGGTGTAAGTGTGTTCTGGTAATTAATCAAATTATTGTTATTTATACAAATTACACAGAAAAAAAAACCAAATATATATTAACTAAATAAAACATTTCATCAGTTCTTTTAGACAGTTGTTTTGCATGATTAACAGTCTAAAGACTTTTACAAATATAAGGCATTACAGATTGACCAAGCTCAAAGGTTTCAGCGTTGCATCATCAAAAGATGATTTGGGCCCTGCACACACTAAAAGAAACCACTTCACTTTGACTCATATTGCCACAAAATGGGAAGCTACAACCCCATACTATGTGCTGAAATCAAAGCAAAATCCTTGCCAAGGTTGTTAATGGTTGTGGCACACATTCAAACAAGAATTTGAAAGTGTTCTGAGTAAAAAGCTGCTGAACAAAGCAGTGCCTTCATCTGTCCGGTGCTCAGGTGCAGTAGTTCATCTTACCTTTCTGCATATCTATTTGATTCCACTTTACACCAAGGTTTGTAACGAAAAGAAAAAGTTACAGTCTCATTTAGAGGAAAACCGAGTTGCCCTGATTAGACAGAACAGCATTGTCCAGTAATGCCATTTTTTACCATCCTAGTGTTTTATGTAAATCAGATCAGCATGAATCTATATCTATCTATCTATACAGTATATATATATATATATTAATAATGTTCAGGGAGCAAACTTGATCATTCTCTAGGAACTACCTTAAAATAACATGATAGCCTGAATCTAATTGCAATATACATTTGAGCTCATTTTATCTTTTGCCACTAAATAGGTTTCATTAATTAAATAATTTTTTCTTTTGTAATTCTTGTTTCAATTTTATGGGAGGATTGTGGTTCTTATTAACTCTGGTACAGCCTTGTCTAAAACCCCTGCATTGTGGTCATAAACAGACATCTCCAATCTGCTTTCCATTGTCATTAATGAGATTGCTGAATTTTCTTTGATAATATTCTAAACTGGGATCTTTTTCAAATTTTGAACTCTTCAGTTGCATAACATTAATACTTTGTTGGGCATGGGCACCTCATGATCTGGACCAAGGTTAAACTTGTATCTTTAGTTTGTTCTATTTCTGTGCAAAAGAAATGTGCCTTTACTCAAATTCCTATTAAAGTTTGTTTGAGTGAAGAAAAGGTCTACTGTTTATACATTGTGATAAACACAGGGTGTCAGCAAGCCCCAAACACCAACACGAACACACTTGTACAGTCCCGGGTTCAAATAATCAAAGGTTTTTATTTTAAGTACCTCCAAATGTGACAAAAGCACCAACACAGGTCTTCCTCTCACAATACCTTCTTTGTCCCTACTGCACTACCCTCCTCCACTCAAGTGTTGCTCCACTACCTCCCAGCTCTGATTCGCTTGAATAATGGAGTGCTGTCCCTTTTATTACAGACCTGGGAGTACTTCCAGTGCCAGGGTGACTGCCCGATGAAAGCACTTCTGGGTCGCATGGAAGTCCATAATAGGGAGCTTGTCTCCCTACAGCACCCTCTCGTGGCACCCAGTGAATCCAGCGGGCTGCTCTGCCGAACTACATATCCCAGCATGCCCTGCTGGCTTCTTACTGTGCACCGACCTCCGGGGCTGCTGCCATCTAGTGTGTTGGAGGAATAAAAAACGTCCAGCAACTTCTTCTCTTTTTAATGGGCTGTCCATCCACCGTTTCCAGTCCTTCCTTCCAGGTCTGCTCCCTCTCCTGGCTGGGATGCCCGTCCAGCCCGTGTGGCATCTACAACATATAATATGTGCCACATTGTAGTTAGTGTGATGTATTGGCTAGAATTTAAGGTTTTAAACAAGAAGGTTACAAAAAGGATGTAGCAAGTGTATTGTCATGGACTCACACCATGAGCTGTCTCAATTTGCAGATTTGGATTACAATAATCTTCAGAAGCAGTCTGTTATCATTCTGAGCTAACAGGTGACCCCTGGTCTTGGCCTAGCAGACCCTGCTCTGCACCATAAGCATTGCTAGAGAAAGTCCAGTGGAGAGAAACTAGGGTGATTATGGGTTGGTGAGATATGAGCAAGGAAGAGAGGTTGAAGGAGCTTAAACCTTTCGGTTTAAGCAAAGTTTAAAGTGATAAAATTATGAAGGGAATTAGTACAGTGGATCTCAACTGTTACTTTAAAAGAAATTTTTCAACGAAAACAAAGGGATTCAGCTGGAAACTTGCTAAGGGCAGATTTTGCACACAAATGTTAAAAACATTTAAAGGAAGTTATCTTTAGAGGATCTTAGAAGATGTTGGAAGTATTATTTTTCTACCTACCTACCTTGAATTTTGGCTGTGAGCAAAGCAGTATGTTTTCCTGGCCCACTGTTTCACTGTGATGAAGGGGGGAGTTCAATATAGGGCTATGTGGACCTCTGACCATTTTCAGCTACAGCTCCTAATCAGTGTGAGCATTCTGTAGTATCTGTGGTTTTATGTGAAATGGAGGAGACATAGGAACATATATAAAATATGCTGAAAGGCTTATACTTTTTGGCATCAGAGTTCCTTGAAATCTCTCGGGTTTGTCATATGAACATTTTAGGTTTGTAGGGCTTATAGTCATTATTGCTGCAATATATGCAGTATACAATTAAAATGACTTCTCAGATGCTTTTCTGTTTTCTGTCTGTTCAGATACTGTATGTACCTTTGGCTAACTAGTGTCCTCTCTATTTGACTATCTGTCCTTTCAAATGGCCACAACCATATGCACATATGTGTCCAGGGTGCTTATTTATCTTTTAGCAGTTAAGAATTCCTGGTTTCAACCCATGTCATTTCATTGCATTTTCTGAAGCCACTTTTTCTGCTGAGGGTTGCAGTGGCAACATGTCAAGCAGATCAGCCCAGACTTCCTTGTCCCCAGCTACAGATTCCAACTCTTCCCAGGGAATTCCCATTCGCTTGGGGGAATCCTTACAACATACCCAAACCGCCTCAAGTGGCTCATCTCGATCCAGAGGAGTAGCAACTCTATTCTGAGGCTCTTCTGAATTGCTCAGCTTCTTACCCTTTCATGAAGTGTCAGCCCAACCACCCTGTGAAAAAAACTAATTTCTGCTTCTTGGTGTCAATCATGGGGCCCATATTTCAAAATTTGGTTTTCAAATTATAAAGTCTCTTAGATATTGGTGATTTCATTCATATTCTGCCTGTTACTGTCCCTGACGTGAAGTACTGGTTCTCACGTTGTGTATAGCTAATATTTCTGCGTGTGCGATTTTCTGGTTAAATGTTTATTTAGCAATTAGGTACTTAAATCACTCCCTCAAAGGGAAAATGTACTGTATGTATTTTTGTTATTCTGTTTTTTGTTTTAATTCACCCATATGGATCCTGACTTACTAAAATATGTGCTGAGAGGTGGGAGAATTTCTTTTAGTTTGACTTTTGCACTTTTCATTCTCTTGGTGTTAATTCCTCTCTTGTGTGCATTTAAAAGAAATAAATGAACTACTTTTGAAAGAAACACTTGTCTCAGCATTATTCCGTGTAAAGTATAAAGGTAGTATAAAGATGCCAGGTGGTCTCTGTCCATTTATTATATACATAAACATACACATAGACTTAGATACTTGCTCTCTTCTACATATACAGTATGGTACACATATATTATATACAGTCTTGTTTATAGTACATTTTTCATAGTACTGTATCTGAAATAGCTTTATAAAATCTATGTTTGCCTATTCTCATTTTACTGTTAATTGCATAAACTGCCAGAAAATTGCTATAATATTTTATTTTATTAAAGTCATAAAATAAATTGCAGCAAAATAAAAATACTGTACCACTGTGTCAAATTAGCAAAGTGGCAAGATTTTACACCATGTTTTACAAGAAAGCAGAAAGGCCAAGCATCACTGGATCCATTACACTTACATTTGTATTCCCTTTCACAGGCAACATAATGATCTAGTTTTTATTAACAGGCATGAATGTACTTGAATGGGCTGCCAAATAGTTTTTGGTTGTCAACTCTGAATGTACAATGTGTTGCATTAAAATGGGCAGACAACACTTGAATTTAATGCAAGCTGGACATTAGCCATTTAAACAGAAACGCTGAGGCAAAATAGTCGCTCAAAGGCAATGTGTAGGCTGTACACTGTTTATAATAATCAGAAATGGCAGTAAAGAAAGTATACTAGCGGCTATAAAAGACATGAAACCTCTTTGTTAGTAAAAAACATACTCAGGAATGGCACTGCTTATTTAATATACATAGGAAAACTAGACAAAGTATCCTGAATTGCTTTGGGTAATTCCATGTATAATTCTTAAAGTATTGTTAAACAGTCAAACAAAAGAAAACACACGTAGGTATTGCTGTTTAAGTATGGGGTGAGGTCCTTATGGTGAAATAAAAAATCGGCTGTTTTAATCAAAAACATTTTTTGTTTTAATTAGATATAAGATAAGGAGGCTAATTGTATACTAATAAAAACACATTTTTATCTCTTAAATTACATGTTCTTTTTCCTTTATTTTAAAATTGGCTTCAAGATTCTTGACAGTCACATGATTGAGAAGAACAGAAATGCATTCCTCTAACTTTGATAAGGTGTTCACAGGCCTAAGCTCTTCAGCTTTCTGGAATTAATGCACAATTTAGTTTACTTTAATTTCATTTAATAAATTGCCTTTTAAGCATAGGTGTTCTAGATGAAGTCTGAACTAGATAGATAGATAGATAGATAGATAGATAGATAGATAGCACTTTTTTTCCCTAGGGGGAAATCAGACTTTTCACAGATGCTCATTAAGTAAATAAATAATATTATAGTCAAATACACTCCAGAATGAATAAAAGAAAGGAAAACAAAAGAGAAAGAAAACTTCACACTTGGCTTAAAATAAACACAACAGTCCCAATTAACATGCTGCGTTAAGCAGGTGTATTGCTGTTGGTATAAAGAACCTCCATTCACGTTTCTTGACACACTTCTGCTGAATTATTTGTCCTCAGTGTTAGCGTGTCAGAAAGAGGATGTGCAGTATTGTTCATATTGGCACTCAATTATGTTTTAATTCTTTCTGGTGCTACTACCTCCAGGGGGTTCAGAGTATGCCCCATATGTGAGCCTGCCTTTTTAAGGAGTTTGTGTATTCAGGGGGCCTCTCTTGAAGTGGTGTTACCAGCCCAGCACACCACAGTGTAGAAAATCACAGCGACTATCACAGAGGTATAGAACATGTGAAGGATGTCACTTGCTGTGTAGTGACCAGACATAGAGTCTCTTTTGTAACCATTACCTTGGTTTTGCTGATGTTAAGTTGCAGACAATTCTTCCAGCATCAAGAAAAACGTTCTGTACCTGGCTGCTATACCCCCCTTGTAAATACATAAGTGCAGAATCAAATGAGAATTTCTGCTGCTGACATGATCTGGTGTTATCTTTATAGTCTGAGGTGTACAGGGTTAAAAGAAAAGGAGACCGGACTGTCCCATGTTTTGTCAGTGTTGCACACATCTCTAATAAACAAAACAGTCCTTGAGTCTCACAAACTGCGCTCTGCCCAACAGATAATCAATTAACAAGGACACCATAGGCTCATCCACCTGCATATCCTTGAGCTTACCACTTAACAGTGAAGGCTGCATGATACTGAAGGCACTGGAGAAATTAAAGAAGATAATTCTCATAGTGCTGCTGGCTTTGCCTAGAAGGGAATAAGCCTTGTGGAGCAGATTGCATCTTCCACTTCAAACTTTGACCGACAGCCAAACTGCAGTGGGTCCATTTGGTCTTTCACAAATACTTCAAGACCAGCCTTTTAAAGGTGTTTATATTTTGGAATATATGAGACACTGGTCTGTGAGTCTTTAGGTGAAGAGGCACCTGTCGTCTTTGGAACTGGAACAATGCCAGATGTTTTCCACAACAGTGGCAATTTTAAATTTAGGGATGGAAGTAGACATTGCAAGAAGGTGATGATAGTGTAAGGAGGGAAAATCTCTTTTAAATACTAACTAACAGTTCATATTGAGATAGAATGGAGCAAACAATGTTTCAGAAAACAAATTCCACCTGAAAGCACAACCTCCTCTCTCATTGCAATTCAGAGAGCGCATTTAAACAATTGCAAAGACTTGGCAAGGGCCTCACATTATTATTTTGAAATACCATAAATTAATTCCTGCCAAATTATATAAAATATTTGACCCAATTAAAGGAAGGAGAGTTTAATTTTTTCCAGTTTAAGATGATGTAAGACAATCACTACTACAAACTTTCCATTACACTAAATTAGATGGATCAGTTAAGCAAGGTGACTCTTTGAGCAAGCAATGTAGTAAAGAACACCACCATACATTTTTCATTGCTTAATGTTATTCCAGCTGGTGTGGCTCCACATGCTGCTGTCAAAGCACTTGGAGTGATTTTAGATCCAGTTCTATTTGTTGTCTGAGTGAACAGCATTCTCAACAGCGTATGAGGTGGGTACTTGACAACATCATTCATATTTCTGATCTTGTCCAAAACACATTTTAAATGCTTTTAAGCGAGATATATTTGAATGATGTACAATTTCCAGCAATATTATGGCTTGCTTTTAACAGATTGAAAATGCATTAATTTTATGCATGGCTACGTTTCATTCCTTTTCTTTAATTTGAATTGCAAGATCTTTCTTCCAACATCTTCTAAGATCCTCTAAAGATAACTTCCTTTAAATTTTGTTTGTAGAATCTACAACAAACTGCCCGTATCTTCATGAAAACTAGCCAGTATTGCTTCAGGGATCGATATTAGAAGATGAGGAAAGTCGTAATGGTTACTTTTAATGAAATTCCTAACTGGTGTATAGAAAAAAAATATTGCATTGCCGTAATATTATATTTATTTTGTATACAGTTCGAAGAACACATATTGATTCTCTAGATAAAATATCTAAAGGAGTGGATACCTGATGATTTCTGCAAAATCTTCTTCTGAACAGGTTAATAAAGACTTGCATATACATTATGTGACTGCCATACACAAGGGAGCTGGAAACAGCATTTCCAGTGGTAACAACACTTCGCAAAATTCGCCTTAATTCTACACTTTCTCACGTTTGTTTTATTTCTTTTATTGTATGTATAGTTCGTGGATACAGCCAACTTGAATTGCACGGATTTGGCTTAATATTTACAGATTTTATGGACTCTACTTTGACTGGGAACAGCTGAGTCTGTAGATCACGGGACGAGACCTACGGACATTTCTTTGTACCTGGCGATCTAGGACCTTGGGATGATCTGTCTCTGTGATTATATTCGCTATGCTGATCTGCTCCCATTTCATCTTACAATACTCTACGACTGGGAACTGATCTGATGTTCATACTAACCTGGCTTATGGCTCCGGGGCGATCACGCCTGGAATTACCAAGCGTTACTGTTAGTGGCTGTATTTTGGAATCTCCAAAAATCCTGCTACCTCCTCCTGCTATGCTTTCTGCTGCTTTGCTGTCGCCGCTCATCTCATCTACGCTACCACACCCGTCTGTCCTACCGGTTCCGCTGTGCTGTGCCGCTTCTCCACTGCTTTTCAGATAAGTATTGCCCAGTATCATGCTAAAATACTCTTATGACAAACTCTTTCTTATTAAACAGTTTGTCCAGAGCAAATGGTCTGACTGGAACATCCTAAAAGACGCCGGTATTTTGCAGCGCCCGAAATATGTACATCGCGGGTCAGGTCGCCACCACCGCCGGGCTGCGAATGAAAAGACCACTGGCAGCATTTGCTCAGGAATAAGCCGCCCTTTCTCATGGCCCTGGAAATAGAAGTGTCAGTGTGCCAAATTTACATTATGTGGAAATAAACCCTGATCACGGCTCTGTGCAAAAAGAAGCCTCATAAACTAATATTGCACTGTTTAACTCGAGATCTCTTAATGGCAAAGCATTGGTGCTTTCAGAACTCATCACTGACACCAAACCTGATATGCTGTACAGTGTCTAACAGAGACTTAGCAAAAACCGACCGAATTTACGTCTCTCACGGAGGCGACTCCACCTGGTTTCACTTTCCATACAGAAACTTGCAGCTCTAGACAAGGAGGTGGGCTAGCAGTAATTATCAGATCAGACATAAATATCAAACAAATCCCAATTGACTGCCCACTGTCTTTTGAGTGCCTGGCTCTTCAACTAACAGAATCATTTCCTGTCTCACTCAGTGTTCTTTATCGTCCCCCAAAATACAATGCATCCCTTCTTATCTGATCTGATTGAACTTTTAACCCACCTAAGCTGTTATTCTCAGAGAATTATCCTTCTTGGGGATTTCAACATCCATATTGACACTACTACATCTAAACTGAGAAATAAATTCCTATCCTTATTGAACTATTTTGACTTGACACAACATGTTGATTTTCCCACCCACTCTGGTGGTCATATACTGGATCTGATCTGCACTTCTGGACTATCTGTTGCCAACATCTACAGCACTGACTTGGGACTCTCTGACCATAAAGCAGTATTTTTCACTGTCTCACTGCCTTTCCCTTTTAACCCAAGGGTTTTGTTCTCCGTAGTTAATAAACTACTCCAACCCACATCTGGCCCAACTACCTCTTCTGCTGAAGTCTGTGAGATTTCCTCCACTTTTTCCGTAACAAAATTAAAGATCTAAATAATTCAACTAACATAAATACATCATCTGTTTATATCTCTCCCTGTTTTCCCACTCCATCCAGCTCCTTCTCTAAGTTCTCACCAGTCACAGCTGCGTTTGTTAATAACCTGCTTTGTAAGATGAGGCTGATTACTTGTGTACTGAACCCCATCCCCAGCACACTACTTAAATCCTGCCTTCATGCCATAATCCTGACTGCTACAACAATAATAAACTCATCCCTTGACACTGGCTCTGTGCCGCTCACTTTTAAAATCGCTTCTGTAACCCCAATGTTAAAAAAGTCTGGTCTTGATGATGACAATCTTAACAACTTTTGACCTATTTACCCACTTACCTTTCCTATCAAAAGCTCTTGAGCTCTTGTAGCCTCCCAGCTCACCAATTACTTAACCTCTAATAATTTGATGGAACCCTTTCAGTCTGGTTTCAGGGTGCAGCACAGCCGTGAAACTGCTCTGCTACCGGTAACCAATAATTTGCTTATGGCAGCAGACTCTGGACAAACCAGCATATTAACTTTGTTAGACCTCAGTGCAGCATTTGACACTGTCAGACATGACATTCTACTGTCCAGAATGGAGAACATGCCGGGTATCTCTGGCACTGCCCTCCAGTGGTTCAAGTCCTATCTGACTGATAGGTAAGAGTTTGTTAGTCTTGGCAACAACAGATCACACAAGGAGTTCCTCAGGGCTCGGCCCTCTTCTCTTCTGTATTTATATGCTTCCCCTTGGCCATATTATTTGTAGCTATGGACTGGGTTATCATCTTTATGCAGATGATACTCAACTCTACTTCAATGTTAAAAGTGCAACTTCATCAGAGCTTTCTTAGCTCACAATCTGCCTTAGTGAAATTAAAACCTGGATGGAGCAGAACTCTTTAAAATTAAATTGCAACAAAACTGAACTCCTGCAAATTGTGACTAAAACGCAACTTAGTAAAATGAGCTCCTTCCCAGTCCATCTTGGCGGTGATCTCATCAGACCTGCCTCTACTGCAAAGAATCTTGGGGTCATTTTTGATTCCTCCCTCTCTTATTCCGCCCACATAAATCACATTAAGAAACTTTCTTACTTTCACTTCCTTAACATATCCCGTGTTCACTCCTTCCTCTCCTTTTCTAACACTGAGAAACTTGTCCATGCTTTTATCACATCCCGCATCGATTATTGTACCTCGCTGCTGGCAGGTGCCCCTTCTAATCTTATATCACAGCTCCAGCTTATTCAAAACTCAGCTGCAAGAGTCCTTACTTGAACCAGCAGCAGCAAGCACATAACACCCATCCTGCTCTGTCTTCACTGGCTCCCTGTGTCTTACAGAACCGAATATAAAATCCTACTAATAACCTACAAAGCCTTAAATAACCTTGCGCCAAACTACATCAGTGACCTTCTCCATCACTACGTGCCTGTCCGCCCATTAAGGTCCTCTGATTATGGCAATCTTGTTGTGCCCCACACTAATCTACACTCCATGGGTGACAGGGCCTTCAGCAGCATAGCGCCCAGACTCTGGAATGACCTAACGAAATTAATTAGATCAGCTAACTCCATGAATTCTTTTAAAAAACAACACAAAACTCATCTGTTCAGGAAGGCTTTTAGCTCTACTTGACTTTATTACCCTTCTCTCAGTTTACCTCTCTGTCAAGATGCTCATGTAACCTGTATGTGTGTGTGCTAGAGAATCAATTATGTTGTCTGTTAGGCTTTTCTCTGAATTTACTATCTTAATCTTCTTTCTTTATTTATTTGGTTTGTGCAATGCTATATACTGTATACCCTGCCATTCTTTCTTATATTCTGTAAGTGCCTTGAGCATGGGAAAGGCGCTATATAAATAAAATGTATTATTTAAGTGGGTGGTGGACCACTAGGTTGCTGGTAAAATAATGTTAATTACTGTAGTATTGACTGAAACACAAAGCAAAGCATACAAATTGGATTTGGAGCAAGATTTAGTTTCCATAGCTAACCAAGCACTTGTGGTTTCATTGACTTCTGCCCACTTCCAAAGTCTCAGTGTGCATATATTTGAAGCCCAGTGTGACTGAGTAGACAGACCACAGATTTTCAGGAAGGAGGATTAGGGCACCAACTTGGCAACCCCTTTTATTACCAAGCTTGACAAACTAAGGATGTATGAGAGTGCAATGTAAATATCGCCTACAGCAGCCCACAAAATTAAGATTTTCCCGTCCAAATCAAAGGATACAGTTATGCTAGAGGTCTGTCCTCTGTGATTCCAGTGTCATAATGAGACACAACCTTCTGGGGCTCTTGAGGTTTTATGGCATCCACCTGGAAGTGGTGGAGCTTGTTCTGGGTGCCATGGGTTAGGTGTCCTCCAGAAACAACTTCTCAGAACTGCAGGTAAAAGGGAAGATATAACTAGCAACAGTACCCCCGTCTCGTACCACTTCCCTTAGGAGAGCCAGGAAGATGATCCCCAAGCGTGCATATGTGACACCAGTTACAGTGAAAATTTTTTGGAAGTATCATGCCATCTTCATCCTTAGGTCTCTGTAGAGTCACGTCTGTTTGAATTTCTTATAATAGCTATTTCTAAGTATTTAAACTGAGTACTTCATTTATTTACGCAAGTCTAGATATTTGTGTATGGAAAGCTGATGGCTTATTTATTAGAACATGGCCCAAGGAAGTCATACAAAAAAACTATTAAATATTCAGTAAATTAGATTTAAAACAAATTGAGAAAATGTTTTTAATTTAATGTGAGCAGTGAACACAAATCATTTTTTTTTAATTAAACAAAACTTTAAACATGCTACATTTATGAAAAGAGCACAGAATTACTGGTGTAACTGAAAACATATTCCTCTAGCAACTGTCCATGCTTGGAATAAGGACAGTGTACTGGCCTCACTGAATCTCCTGTTCAATTATTCAGCAAGCTAAACACCTTCATGCAATAATTCCCGGAACCACGAAGTGATGTTAAGAATGTTTAATTACAAAAATGGTGTGAAACTGTAAATACAAATACAAACAAACACTAATAAATACTTGTATAAGTAACATAAAGTAAATACAGCAGCATTTATAACTAAGAGCTTAACAGCTGAAAGCTTAGTGAATTTACGGATGAAATATAACATTTACTTTGACATTCCCCAACCAAAGTTACTTAAACAAAAGCTATAAAACTAGAAAAAAAAGATAACTTACAGGGAATGCCTTCACAAGGGCTAACTAAGCAGGATGGCGAAGGATTGTTTGGTAATAAACACACCAGGCTTACTGCTGCACGCACTACTCACTTCCTACTTCCTGTCACATTGGCTTCCTGCATCCAGCAGCAGCAGCATTATTAGGATTTTTATGTTAGGGTTACAAAAGTTTGCTAAACAATTAGAATCAGAACAGACAGGGAATCAAAAGTGATCAAATGAATGTGTGTTATTTGCAAAAAAAAACTCATAAAAGTAAGAACAAAGTGAGAAAACAAAATATCAAATAAACAAAATGAAAATGAAATCCCAACTCTGGGCCGGTGCATGTGGTGAGGCACTTTGGTCACGGTGACATTTCATGAAATGGTATTGTTTTAACATCCCAAAATAATAATCTAAAAAAATTAGAGTTAAGTATGAACCTTAAGACTTACAGTACATTCACCTACAGTACCTTATATAGTACCTTTTACAATTTAGAGAAATATTTTCATTTTAAAAATGTAAAATTTTGCATAACACAGTTAACACTGTTTTGCTGCACCTCAGGCGTGTGACAATCAATATGACGTATGTGCATTTACAAAATTCATTATACATGTATTGAAGTTTGTTTTCCTGATTTTTCAAATAATGTAAGGTGCATATATTGATAACGTCATATTGTAAAATTTTATTAATTTCTGGAATGTTATTAAGATGTCAGCCACAAATACAATACCTTTTAAGTCTGCATCATGCATGTTTAGTTAACATTTAGATTTACATTTATTTGCTTAGCAGACACTTTTATCCAAAGCGACTCAGAGTACTGCCAAGTTATTTAGAGAACTGTGCAGGATGAGCGGAACAGATGAGTTTCATTTCGCATTCAATTTCACAGTTGCAAAACTCAGTAAATTTTTTTTGGGAAGTTGTCTAGCTGAAGTGGCAAAGAATTTATACATTTTTATTATTTATTTAATGGGTTTTAATTTTTAAAGAATATCCTTTTCATTTTTTTCAAAAATAATAAATATTTTTCATATATACGTTATTTATTTTTTGTTCATTGTTCCAAGGATGCTGTGTATTATGGGACTGTATTATGAATCTTGTATTGTATATGGATAATATGTATAGTCAAAGGCCTAGTGAGAATATATGAAGCCCCAAGCCAGGTCCTGGCCCAGCTGCTCCTAAATTAACTTACTTCTTGGCCAAGCAAAGTGGCTAATCCATTATCTCATCTCTTGGTATAAAACAAAGCACTTCTTCTCTGTCTCTCTCACTCACGTCTTTCTTTCTCTTGTCACTCCCAGTGAATGTTCACCCAACATCATCTTCCACTGGCGGGGAACATTTGTGATAGTTATTTTTTGGCCAAGGTTAACAATTCCTTCATACTGTACTATCAGGAGTGAGAATGCAAAGTCCAGGAATCACCAGGACTTCCCAACCCAAACCTATTGTTAAGAGCTAACCTTTTAATATCGCTTGTAGACTCCATGCCACTTCTTCCTCTGGGGTATCAGCGAGCCACCAGTCTCATTCAGAATACCTCTTCAGCCACATGTAGGGTTAAATGTTATGCACTGGCCTCTTCACAGTCCACTAGTAACTTGTCATATTCTCAAATTGTGTTTCTGTCTGCTATATTCTCAAGAAATTGTTGGATTCTGTTTGAAACACATACTCTCCACTACATTGGCTACTTCAGAGGATTTATTTTCATGATCCCATTCACAATGAGAAGGAATGCCTCCTTCCTCCAGCACCTACTTTACCACAGGCTGAGATGCAATAAATTAGATACTGTAGCTGTCTTACTATTTCCAGCACTTGACTATATTTGCCCTGTCCTGTGCCACCAACTTGTCATCTCTGGCACGAAAACATTTAGCCTAGTGGAGAACCTCACCTGCCTCCTTAAAACTGCTATACTCTTAACCCATTACTTTAATATCTAATGTCATCCCAAGAATGCAGGTAGGAGGCTGGAACAAACCTTCTATGGGCCCCACACCATCACAAGGTATCATCACCAACAAAGCCACACTCATTTAGACTGGGTCTATTTAGAAATAAGAATTCTAAAAAAAATACCACATATTTAAAACGAGTGCAGGAAACGAACACAGATGCAAATATGAAATATGAGAACAACATGCAAACTGTACACAGTAACTGACACAACCAGGATTTGAGCCCAGTCTCCTGGAGCAGTAGAATTCCTAGGCTTTAGATAGAAATGTAAATGAGTGTTGTTCCCCTGTCAGCACTGCAGTTCATTTTTTAATCAAATGAATCATCCACAGTACCATATGATCGTGATCGCTGATGTCTTCTTAAGGTTGATATATGTTGTTCTTTACGGCCTTGACTCTGCTGTCATGCTGTCAACATTACAGCACTTGATCATATTGAAATGTGGCTCATGTAAGTGACTGCTCTCTCATTCCAGCTTAGCATGCAGCTCAGAAAACTAGACTGATTAAGTGACCGGAAGGAAACTAATTACAGCACATTCAAACAGTTCCCTATGTAGGTCAGGTCACAAGAACAAAGTGAAGAGTACATTTGACAGAAATATGTCATGTGAGGCTTGGTACAGTGACATTTCTAAGAACAACTGTGCATTCCTACACAATGTAATAATTAAGACAAGAAAGATAAAGGGAATGAGTCTCATGCAGGATAAATCCCTGTTTAATTTCCATAATGAAAATAATAAAAAAAAATTGTTGCATGACTGCTTACAGTAATTTTATTTCTTTATACAGTCATTCCTTCTGAGCATGAGTGCGGTTTGAATATGTCCTGTTGAGCTAAGCCAGGTCAGAGTCACCATTTTCCTTCTCATTAGCAGCTTAAGGATGAAACAGATAATATATTATACTTGCTAATGTAGGCAAAAGCCCTACCTGTGTTCCCTTTGTTTTTATCCATGTAAAGGTAGCAGAAGGCTCACACTCATAATAACCACATTTTACATATTTATTTTACCACATTATAAATTAAGAATTACTCCATCCAATTCAGAATATTTGGTAGTATAATTTATATATGTGTCTTCCAAGATTGTGACTTCACCAGTCCATAGACTCAATAAAATTATTGTTCAGTACTAATCACGTGGAAAATATATGAGATATGACATATAAAACTATTCCAGTGAGCAAACGTTCACCTACTCTCAGGTTTAAGAATGGTATCTTGCCTGTCTATATAAAATGATTAAATTAATATTTTCTGTTTGTGTTGCCCATGGCAGTGAATTGGATTAAACAGGTGTGAGAATGTTATATTTTAGCCAAATATTTTTAATCAATGAACAATGTGCTGGACTGTTATGTAGTAGTGTCTTTAAAAGAATGCTATCCATCCATTCATCCATTATCCAACCCTCTATATCCTAACTATAGGGTCATTGGGGTCTGCTGGAGCCAATCCCAGCCAACACAGGGTGCTAAGCGGGAAACAAACCCAGGGCAGGCTGCCAGCCCACCGCAGGGCACACACACACACACACACCCCCACACACCAAGCACACACTAGGGACAATTTAGGATCGCCAATCCACCTAACCTGCATGTCTTTGGACTGTGGAAACCCACACAGACATGGGGAGAACATGTAAACTCCACGCAGGGAGGACCCTGGAAGCAAACCTGGGTCTCCTAACTGTGAGGCAGCAGCGCTATCACTGCACCACCTTAACCTCTTAACGCGCACACGTACCGGTCCCGGGACATGACGGCGATTTGACGACGTCACAGCCATGTGTGCATGCCCCTCTGCCATGCATCTCGAGATACTACCCATCAAATGAAACTTCAAAGTCTCGTCTTTCCGATGATATCAACCATTTTGACACACAACAACCACAGCACTGACACTAAAGCCTTTTTTACAGAGAAGTACATATTTTTAAGAGTTGACTTTCCCTACCTTTGAAGCCTCTCTGCAAGTCAAACATCAATATTTCCGAGCAGTATTGGTCTCATTCTGTCCGTAAGGATCCAGCGAATATAATTCAGTAAAACGATTAGGTCCAAAACACACGATATATCCTCAAAGGGACAAAAACTCCAGAAAACGTTTCATAACTTGAGACTAGCTACGTCATTTTTTTTCACTTTTATTGATCATATCAGGCGTAATTTGTTTCTGTCGGCGATAACCATGCTACAGCTGTTTACACGGAAGTGTTAGCTTCTGATTGACACCTAAGTTGGCCACTTACGACGGGTCTGGGGTTGACTGGCACCTCGTATAGCCAACGAGTGTCACAGACAGCTGAACGATGACGTACAACTCCAAACCCTGGTAGAATCTACCAGTTTGATTGGACACTGTGAGTGACACTCAAAACATACAGCCAATGAGCAGCTGAGCACGTCGATATGTAACTTGCCATACTAACTTGTAAACAAAACGATCAGAGCTGCGCGAAGCTGGCATTTGTGCCAGTCTGC
Organism: Polypterus bichir lapradei; assembly: GCA_026402145.1. Lineage (NCBI taxonomy): Eukaryota > Metazoa > Chordata > Cladistia > Polypteriformes > Polypteridae > Polypterus > Polypterus bichir. Next base: position 40,030,600 of record JANRMT010062789.1, on the reverse strand, counting down.
AGACTTGGTGCGTGGTTGTTTATTGTGATTTCACCAAGTTTTTTTGCATTTTAAATATGGATAAAAGTACAGATAAACGTGAATACACTCTCGATTAGTATTAGAAGCATGTACGCGGCGTGAAAGTAATCAATCGGCCCAGGAGACGTCTAATGGCAGAGAGCGACATGTGACACGCCCTTGTGCTTTCTGCCTGCTAGGGATTGATGCAATCAGTGGAACGTGGAAAAACTCTGAGCTGTGTTGTTAACAGTTTGTAAAAGAAATGTATATAGTTTGTGTGCATTTTATAAAAAAAAAAAGTAAAAAATAAAATATATATATATATTTTTGGCCCATAAGACTTGTGTTGGCTATTTTTATATTGAAATGTGTATTTTTTATTGTTTTTATTATTTTTATAACTAATAGAGTGACACTGTGTGTAGATATAGATTCCTTTAGGTGTAAGCTTTCAGTAGAGCCCTCATTGATATATGTGGGTTGAAGCATTCAAAAGTTATTACACTTTTTCCATACTTCCAAAATGTGGATAATTGTCCCTCTAAAAAGCACCTGGACATGCCCACATAAAAACTGGTGTAAAAATGTCATTTTTACAGGTATTCTTTTCAAATTTGAAATGTGAGTAGTCAAAAAGTTATTCTGTTGGTACATAGTGTGTTTCTGTCCCCACCTACCTACTGCAGCTATAGAGGCCTTTATTTTCACAAAAAAACTTAGGCGAGAGCAAAAAAATTCATTTTTTTGTGAGTTCTAATGTGCATAACTTTTGATCAGTCACACCTACAGTGATTCTGACTACTAAGGGTGAAACTAGAGAATGTTACCTTTACAAAGAGACCAAACATGTGTTTATACTCCAGATAGTTCAATAACAGCAATGATTCTAATTTGGAGAGGTCGAATTACAAGCGAATTAGGAAAAATGACCCCGCTTGATAATTAAAAGAATACTTCATCCAAAAATTTTATTTTTTATATATTACATACACCATGTAGTTTATAGTCATGGCCTAGAAAAATGCTTAACTTTGTGTTTTCATGGAGAACAGAAATTACAAACTTTCTCATAGAATTGGTTTCTATGTAGACCAATGCTAGATCACAACAAACATTATCAAAAAACATCCTTGAAAAATTTCACGTCTCTCGTGTCACATAGGTCAAGTCATTCAGTTGTATGCGCACAATGGGCAAAACGCATGCATTCTTTTGGTAAAATATGGTTACGGAAATAAAAGCACTGCATGTGGAGGAACCACGTTCAAATAGTAACGAGTATTAGAATGAAGCGCAGGACTCTTAACGAGTGAATAAGGGGGAGAGGCAGGTTGTCAATTCAAAAACTCATTCCTGTGTGAATGAATTTCCTCAGCATGTATCACTCTGATTTATTTTAACAGTTTTGGGTTATGCAACATAAGTGATATCAGATGATTTCAAGGGTATTTTCTGTATTGTTTGCTATTGTCCAGTGTTGATCACAATTCTATCAGTTTGCTATCTCCATTCTCCATGAAAACATGAAATTAAAATGTTTTCTTGGCCATTGCAATAAACCACGATGGGTAAAGTTAAAAATAAAAATATTTTTTTTATAATTTAGGTATAACTTTAGTCATTAAAATTGCAGATTTTATATTTATGATAATTAATTATTTACATCCTGCAACGGACAGCCGGGATTCCTACCTTGCTGGGATGCCTTTGTAAAAGAAGGACGGGGGAAGAGCTTGTACAGCACAATACCCCTCCAGGGACAACAGAGGGCAACCTTTCTGGCTTGCTACAGTGCCACCGGCTTGGAGCATGGAAGCTCAATCCTGCTGGGGCCCATGGCCACTAACAGGGGCCACATGGAGAGTGTTTAAATCCTCCTCTGTAGGGCTGCTGCTACACCCGAAGTGCAGCTGGAAGGAGATTATAGAAGACCTGGAACATTTTTCGGTTGCTCTATAAAAGGGGCCGCCTCACTCCATTTGGGGAGCCAGAGTTGGGAGGAGCTGAACAAAGCTTGCTGGAGGAGGAGTGGGGGAGATGAAAGAGAGAAGCGAAAGAAAGAAAAAAGGAGAAGAAAGGCCTGGGTAGTTATTGTGCTTATGTACTATAATGTGCTTCTATGGGGATCGAGATAAAGAATTCCTCACATATAATAAACATGTGTTGTGTTGCTGGATTTGGGCTCTGTGTCTGTTGCGTCAGGAGTTTGGGGAGCTGTACACTCCTGGTGTCCACAATCTATATATCCAAGGACTCCGGACCAGTTGCTTTTACTTCATACATCAAAAAGACCTTTGAGAGGCGGGTCCTAAAACAGCTACGACCCCTGGTTTCAAAATATTTGTATCCTCTGCAGTTTGCCTATCAAACACATATAGGTGTGGAGGATGTTCTGATCTTTGTGCTCCACAGAGCCTACTCCTACTTGGACAAAGCTGGCACCAGAGTCAGGATAATATTCTTTGATTTTTCCAATGTTTTTAACACCATTCTTCCTCATCGACTGAGGAAAGAGCTCCAGACATTGAATCTTGATGCTCCCACAATCTCCTGGATCATGGACTACCTGACCTGTAGATAGCAGTTGTGAGGCTGAGGGACTGTGTGTCAAAAAATGGTGGTGTGTAATACTGGAGCACCATAGGGAACTGTCCTGTCACCTTCCCTTTATCCTCTAAACAACAGACATCCAGTGAAACAGAAGTTCTTGCCATCTACAGAAATTTTCAGATGACTCGTCCATCGTAGGCTGTATTATTAATGGAGACAAGTGAGAGCACAGGAATGCTGTGGAGGACTTTGTCTTGGGGTGCAGGGACAACAACTTGCAACTCAACTTCAGCAAGACAAGAGAGCCTAGTGGTGGACTTTCGGTGTGCCAAGAAGCCTCTGAAACCAGTCATCATCCAGGGGAGGATGGTGCAAAGCTACAAGTACATGGGGGTTTGCGTAAGCAACAAACTGGACTGGTCTGACAACACAGTGGTGCTGTACATAAACGGCCAAGGAAGACTGAACTTCTGAATTTCTCCATGGGATTAGTAAAGTTCATGTAATTTAATATACTTGCTGAATGTACTTTGTCCAATATGAAGTCACTATGAAGTCTATCCTGGCTGCATTTTAATTAAATAAAAATAAATTTAATTGAAATTAACCTTTAAGAAAACATGAAACCCTTACATTTATGTTAATTTACAAAATAGAAGCATTCAAAGAAATACCAGCTTTTCTGAGTTTTACCTATTGAAATGTAACATTACTTCTAACAGTTTTTGTGCTGATACCCAACAATGAGTCTTACACGTTATGAATGAGAGCTACAGTACTTCGTGAATGTAACTTATTCAAGGACACCTAGGAAGCACAATTGCAAGACACCTATAAGGCTTATCAGAAAATGTATCTCATTGTAACCTCTGGATCAGAGAGTCTGTGACCCTGAGCCAAAAGTTTAAGTGTTTGTGTTACCTTTTGCTGGGTACTTTCCAGAATCTGAGGTGGTGATGAAGTGGTGCACTTGGGGATGCATCATACATTTTATTTTTTTTTTATTTTAGTTATTGAAATCACATGTTCTTTGAGAAGAAATATAAGAAAAAAACATTCTGGGAAGAAATGGCAGCCAGCCAGGTGTTCATTTTGAAATGGAAGGGCGAAAAGTTTATTTTGAAAGAGCCTCTGGTGCACACTCATGAGCGTCACAAAAGACAAAAATGAGTTTTCAGCATGTGCTTTATCAGCAGATCTAGCATTAGTCTGGCGAGACTGAAGAAGAAAAGGGGATGAAAATAAACGTATAGGCAGTTTTCTGTATAGATTTAATATTATATGTCTTAAAGCTTAGCTTTTTTTCTTTTGAAACTACTTCTAGGGTCTGGCAATTTCAAAAGAGGCATTTATCAAGTTAGATCTTTAACACTCATTACTGTTTGTTGATGAGCTGAAAAATATGAATTTTTTTAAAATGTCTTCTTGCAAGCTGCTGTGTGCATGCAGCATTGGGACTCCCTGCAGTTTTGCAGGCTGTAACTAGTTGTAAAATACAAAATAAAATTTAAAGTTCCTGAAATTGCTTCATGTATTGAGAAGAAAATTATGTTACAACGATACAGAAAAAGCATTGAGATCAGGATACAATCAGTTGTATCACTTGTGATGCCTTCCCATTGATAGAGCAGCTCATTTGGAGTATTGTGCCCAAACTTGAGTTATAATGAAAAACAAACTTTGTAGTCAATTTCTTGAGATTTATTTTGTGTTTATATGGTAATGATATTTATAACTATTTGAGGACAGTTATCGTTAGAAGTAAATGCTTTAAATGTAGCTGCTTGTTGGGAGAAACTCCTGTTTTGCTATACCATCTCAATGTGCTTTGCCCAAGTTGGACTGATGTCCATGGTTGGTTTCTGCCTTACACCCCACGCAGCCATTAATGACTGTGGCCCAATGACCTCGTATTGGACCAAGCAGGTTCAGCAAATGGATGTACAGTATATGTGAATTTACACCATTTTATAATTGTAAATGTATATCTTGATATTTGAATGATTGTAGTTATACTTTTATTATTCCTACTGACTTCTGTCAACATAATTGATTTTGTAATGGATGGGCCTTTTCTCTTAATATCTTCTCCAATTGTGGCATGTCACTACATATCTGAGTGTTAAAAAAAATGTAAATAATGTGTCACATGTAGCGATAACTTGTTAATTGTTATTAATTTATTAGCCTTATAACAAAGGACAGTTCCCTTTCGAAGAAGGTATTGAAATCAAATGGCAAACTCTTTGACTGTTTTGTAAACACAGGCTACAGGGTGTGCTTAGATTTCAAAAGATCTTCATTTAGTAATTGTTCTCTTTTTTGATATGCACTTGCGGAAGTTATATAGAGTAACCACGATTTCCAATATGCACAGATTCCCACACTATGGAAATTGTTATGTGCTGTCCACTTTACTAATGGTTACATTTCGTGATTAGAATCATGCCATTACTCACATGTCCAATAGCTGAAGCTTCCACCATGGATAAAAAATATGTATATTAAGTAATTTCAATGAACCAAAAGGCAAAGAATGATTTTTGTGCAGGAAGGGGTGATGTATGGAAATGAGACTTTAATTTGCCTACATCAACCACTTCTGTATTGTCACTCTAAGCCATTAATGGTTCTGTTTGTTGTCTTCCGACTTATTGCAGCAGATAGAAAGGCCTGACTGTGGTTTGGATTGTTTGATGTTGCGTGTGATTGTCTGTAATGGTACAATTATTTTTGCAAAATGTTGAAGAACATCAGACTCTTATGAGTAACAACACTTCTAACTATATTGGTAATGATGATTTAAAATTACATTGAAATATGCTGTTAAGTTTATATTACTGTTGTGCATAAGTACCCAGCTGATGGACTGATTCCTCACCCAGAACTGCTTTCTGCTTTGGCATATCATTGGAACAAACAGTTTAGTTAAAAAATAAATGAACATATACAAATATTATCACGTATCATTATTGCATAGCAGAGCAAAATCTATCTGCCATGCAAACTACTGCAGCTTCACTCTTTCAAGTGCAGATTTTTGTGGTAAAGAAACACTTTATACTACACTTTATATAGACCTCTTAGTTTAGACCTTTCCATTTATTGTTGTGGAAAAAATGAGCAGAGACATCATTTGTCAGTGATGGTCCTTAAGGTGAGCATCAAAGTTTGGTTATTTTTTACTGAAGTTAGTTTATGTGGATTCTTTAACTAAGGTGCATCTATCCATCTACCTGTCTATGGTTGCCAATGGATGGGGTGTTCTTGCAGTCTGCAAACTAAAACATAAGGGACGGAAAGGGTTTTATTACAATTAAAGGCAATAACCAAGAGTGGTACGGGATGTTCGTGGCAAACATTTAACAAATAAGAGACTAAGACAAAATAAGAAGACCTTCCACACCTTCCCTTGTCTACATCTCCTATCTTTCTTCTTTCTTGCACCTCTTTTCTTGCACTTCCTCCTCCTGCCAGATAAACACTCGTCAACGCTCCACCAGTTCTAAGTTCCTCTGAGCAATAGCCTCTTTTATGTCAGATACCCGGTTTACTTCCAAGGTCACTTCTAGCCAGACTAACTACAAAACCCCTAAAGTAGATTCTTCTGGTGGCCCCAGTTATCTATCTATCTATCTATCTATCTATCTGAGTATTTAATCAGGCAAGTTCCACTTATTTTATCTCAATCCTGACATTCAGCTTAGCTCAAGCTCCTAGCCTCTTTCTCTGCTTCTCACATGTCTCTGTAATGTTCACATTTTTATATGTGTACTTCTGAGTTCCATACATATAGAAATTAACTCTTATTAGTTTTGCAATCTCAGTTATATATTAGGCGTGGGAAAATTAACACATTCATTTTTGAGATTAATGTGGCCTGTTTTAACATGTTAAAAAATATTGTTGCATCCCAGGCCGGCAACGAGGCAAACACCTCAGGCAGTGCTTTGGTCAGAGCGGCATTTTCATGGTTTTTTTTTTTTTTTGTTTGTTTGTTTGTTTTCCATTACGAAACAATAATTCCATAATGATCAGGCTGGTGATGTAGAGGGCCATGTGGCTGGGCAGCTACTAAGCACTCTGCTTTCAGAAATCACAGTGCATTAAACAAATGAAACATCTGATCAGTCCCGGTTAAGGAGCGTGAAGTACGGGTTTGAGTGTGGAAGGTGCTGGAACGGAGGCACTGTTGCTTAACTTTGGTGATGGAGCGCAGGAGAGGAGCAGCATGGTGTGGCACAGGTGTGGACAAGAAGGAGCAGTGTGGTGTGCGCACAAAGCACAGTATGAGCAAGTGAGTAGAGGGGAGCAACGGTGAAAGAGCAGCATCCTTCTGGGCCGTAACACTGAAGCAGAAGACAGTATAGAATAAAGTATAGTGGGGTTAGATGAGTCTGAGTGTAATTAAAGTTAAAGTAATCAGAGAGCTGCTTTTATATCTGCTTCTCCAGGTAGTCCCACCCTCCTTAGACAGGTTTTGACAACCTGAGTAGCTTGTCTCTCTCAGGTCAGAATAGAGGGGTGTTACACTGTTATTTAGTGGTGCAGCATTTGAAAAACACTTGTGCAGTATAATTATCAAGTTATTGATGGTGATGAACAATTGAGGATAGTATTTATGGAGTTTTAACACAAGTTTTAATGTATGCCCATTTAAGAAATGTTTATTTTTTCAGTTAAATCAGTCATTAGCAGTGCCTTTTTGCCTTCTTTTCAACTTGCATTTTAGGAAGGCATTTAAATTCAGGTTGTACTTGCTCAAGGAGTATTTGTTAAAAGTTCAGGTTTATGGTCATTATTTAAGTTTAACTATACCGTTAGTTTTTTTTTTAATTCCTTTGTGTTGAATCTACATTAATTGTGTAATTCAATGTGTATTTACTTCATGATTTATATATTAAATTTATAATTAAATGTTTTAATGTTTGGTGTGATTAATCACAATTAATTACATCATACATTTATGTGATTAATTAATTAATTTTTTTAATTGATTCCCAGCCCTTATATATATATATATAGTAAAACATTGAGTCTCAACACACTGGAAAGGCTTGGGGCAGCCACCCTTATATTGTCCCTGGCTGCAAAAAGGGTTTGAAATAAGCACTGATGTGCATGGGTTGAGTTCCAGACTGAACTCATCTGGTGGTGGAGAAGATGGTGGTTTTAAATAGTGAGGTCGGAAGTGATGTCATCTGAGAGAAATCAGAAGTGACATCTTTCTTGGCACTGGAACTGGAAGTGATGTTGCTTTTAAATCAGGCAGGTTTTCCTGTATTTGGCCTGCAGAGATAACAAACAAAGAGATAACAAAAACAACTACAACATTTATTTATATAACACATTATCATACAAATAATGTAGCTGAAAGTGCTTTACATGATGAAGAAAAAGAAAAAAAAAAAGACAGAGTAAGAATTAAAATAAGAGAACACTAATTAACATAGAATAAAAGTAAGGTCTGATGGCCAGGGAGGACAGAAAAAACAAAAAAAACTCCAGACGGCTGGAAAGAAAAAAATAAAATCTGCAGGGGTTCCAGGCCATGAGACCGCCCAGCCCCCTCTGAGCATTCTACCTAAAATAAATGATCAGTCCTCATTGTATCCAGGGTTCTCATGGAAGGACTTGATGATGACGGTCATGTGGACTTCTGGCCTTTAATCCATCAATGTAGGGACATCATGGTGCTTTGATTAGGTGATGGTGGCGCAGGTTGCCACCACAGAAAACCGGGAAAAGAGCAGAAGAGAGAGTAGAGGTTAGTACGGATAACAGAAAAAGGTTTAGCGCACCCCGCCACCCCCTGGCCTGGTGGATAATTGCCTCCACCTGGTCCAGTAAGCTTCCTCCTGATTGCATGTGTGTGACTATATATATACAGTATATATATATATACACAACATGTTTGATCGATTATGTTTCTGTGTCATTCATGCCTGTGACATAATGGGATGTGGTGCATATATAGTATATGGTGACATTCACACTTGAAGTTATCCCTCGGTGGATACAAAATCTGTTTTTCTCTGTAGTATTAGTTATTTCTGTTTCAGTAGGGGCCCATGTCTGATTTTGGCCCTTGCAACATTTTGACCTAAAATTTTGTTTTTGCTCTCTTGCTCTGATCACACACTCTCATTTTGTATCCTGATATTTTGATCATGGCTATTCTTTTTGACTTTGATTCTCAGATAATATTGATTATATTATTTCCTGGTCCTTTTCACTCACAATAATCTATGGGTACTAAGCATAACCATAACAGTCTTTTTTCTGACTTTTATGCTTGTTTATCAACAGTGATTTGCCTAAGAACTTGTATCCAAACTAGATGTAAGGGTATAAAAAGTAGAATCAGCCAAATTATTATAACGGGATTTAGCTAGCACACAGACTTGGGCAGATATGTGGAAGATAAAATTAAATGTAAGTTAACACAAAGTATTACATGTCGGAAGTAAAAGGTTACATTTGAATACACAATGGGAGGTTTGAAGCTTGCGAGTACTCTTGAAGAGAAGGACCTAGGAGTCATAGTGAACACCTCACTATCTACTGTATAACCAGATAGAAAGCTACTAGGACATTAAGTCATATAGTATGATGTGTAGAGTACAAGTCAAGGGATCTTATGTTTATGTTTATATTTAACAACACACTAGTGATGCTTCATCAAGGAAACAAGGAATTGAGCCTTTTCAGTCTAAGCAAACAGAGATTAAGAGGGCCCGTGACTGAAGTGTTTACAGTTACAAAAGGAATTTGTACAGTTGATCCCAGTTGTTGGTTTAAAAATTAAAAAGAACACAGGGACACTGTTGGAAGCTTCTTAAGGGAAAATTTAGCACAAACATTAGAAAGTTAATTTTCACGCAAGGAACCATAGACACATGGAATAAATTACCAAGTAGAGTGGTTTAGATGTTTAAATCTCAACTTGATGTTATTTTAGAAAATCTAGGTGAATAGGATCAATGAACCAGTTGGGCTGAATGGCCTACGCTTATCACAATTTTGAATGTATCAGCTATCCATTATATCAACTTGTCATCTCCCTCGTAGATGTCTGTCTGTTATTCCAGATCAGTATGTAAATTGAACTGTAGCGGGTGATAGTTGTTGTTATCTAATGCAATTCAAACAACATTTCATGATCAATTACAGAAGGTGGCCGAGACTCAGCTGAAGTTGCGTGATGAGTGGTAAAGGCAGAGGACTGTGCCTTTTGTGGTTGTCAGAAATTATATACTGTATATATAGTTTAAACTGTATATTTTTCATTTTTTATATAGAAAGAAAAAGACATTTCGCCAAACAGGTTACTTATTTATCCTTAAAGAAAAGATTTTGTGGTTTCCCCTCAACGACTTAAAGTTCTCCTTTGCCATTCTTTGCAGTGTGAAGAATAAACGTCCATGGAAGCAAACCTTTCTCAACAGCATTGTGCAATTCTGAAAGCCAGGCCCTATCAAAAAAGCGTCCTAAGTAAAATGAAAAGATATAGAAATTATATTTTCTCATTAAAGTTCACAATATGATTCAAAGAGATTTATGCATCCCAACATGAAAGCCTTGTTAAAATGCAGGTGCCAACAGAAGCTGTGATTTTTTTCACTTAATGTAAAGTAAGTGATTTTCACACACTTCGAGCTAGCACCGCTTCTTCAGCTCAGAAGTACTTGATATTATTCCAATGTTTTTCAAGTTACGAGCCAAATACGCCTACAAAGCCACATGGTCCAGCCAAGGCAGGGGGTATTCTACATTGTGAAGCTTAGAAATCACTGTCTGTCTATGAAGTTATTTCTCTCTCTTGTGACTAAACACATCCTTGACACTATTTCCTTACTTATTTTTATTTTTTCAGTTTTGAAACACTAATGTCACTGCCTTATGCTTGTGTTTATCTCAGCTTTGCTTTATATGTGTCATTCCCTTGAATGCCGTGAAATAACAAACCTCCGCTTTGGTGACAAATATGATTTTACGCATTATACTCATTTTGATCCCGAATACATTTTATGTTTTTGTTAGTTTTTTTCTCAGTAGTACCTAAGGACAAATATATTGAGTTAATTAATAATTGCTATAACAAATGTAGTACAAAAAATGTTATGAACTCAAGTCAGACATTATTTTTGTTTAAGTTAATACTTTACAAAAAGTAAAAGCGTTAATTTTGCTATTACCCAATTCCTTTCAATGAGAGCCAATTCAGTGCTTCTCAGAGTACGCCATGGGGGAGAAAATCGACACAATCTGAAATGCCTCTAGCCTTCCAACTCCCAGCTCCAGCCTCATGTATTCTCCTTAGGTTGTGTGACAACGGCTAATATCTTATTCAAAGGGACAGCAGCTACCCATGTAATTAAAGCCTGCCATTCAACTCTGCTTCTTGGTGTCCTTAACCCAACATAGTTCCCCTAACTCACAACATCCATCTAAAGAGGCAAGAGTGCCATGCTATATATTTTACGTACACATCTTACTAAATATACAGTAGAATCTGAGAGAAACAGAAGAAAATTAGGTCTGGATTGAGTGGTCACATGTTTTATATTGTTCATACATGCAAGTGAGAATTTCATTGTATACATGATTGTTACTTGAACTTGTACTAAAATAGTCCTCTAGATCCACAACCCTCATAACATCACCTACAGTACTATAGCTACATTCATTATTGCTTCAGAAGCCACAGTTATTATGAATCTTTTACTCCTCTGACAATATACTCAAACCTATGCATGTTATTAAGGGTTTAGATAGATAGATAGATAGATAGATAGATAGATAGATAGATAGATAG
>JANRMT010062789.1:39937337-40019219 GCA_026402145.1 Polypterus bichir lapradei | reverse complement strand
TAGATAGATAGATAGATAGATAGATAGATAGATAGATAGATAGATAGATAGATAGATAGATAGATAGATAGATAGATAGATAGATAGATACTTTATTAATCCCAAGGGGAAATTGGGTTTAATTTTTACACCAGCATCCTGTATCTCGTGGCTTGTAGGTGTTGCTTCTTTAAGCGGACATCAAACCCAGAAATGACTAAGGAGATCAAAAAAATGAACAGTTCTTTATTAAAAAGGGTTGGTATTAAGGGTTGGTAATACAACAGAAGTGACAATATTATGTGTGTTTTGCAGTATTAGAGACCTAGGTGACCCTATTTTCCCCCCTTTTAGATTGTAGTATAAATAGATTGTAGTATAAATACTCCTTACCTGAAAGGTCTAACTTTGTGTTGAGTCATTATGGTGGCCAATGAAGTCATAAAAACACAAGTGACCATGTGCAAGTCAGGGCATAGAGACAAGAAAATATCCAAGTCACTGAAAATTCCAAAAAGACCAAATTAAATCCACTGTGATTCATTATTTTATAATAATAAAATGTGAAAACTTCCCATGGGGTGAATACATTTTATAGGTCTGGGTTTGGCCGCCCTGCTGAAGCCTAAGTAACATAGGCAGCAAAGGACCAAACAAAAAGCAGTGTAGCAGCCTGCTGTCTCCTGTTATCTTGGGCAACCTATACTTTCCTTTATAGAAACAGCTCCTGTACCACTATATCTGGTTATTCCCTCTAAGTAATTGGGTTTGACATCCCTACCAGAACTTTTACAGACATTTTACCTATCAGGACTAGTGATGAGCACACTCCATGGTATTTGCCTCGCCTTGAGTTTGGACAATTCATGGAAGTGTTCATGAGTATTAGCAAACACTGCAAAATTAATTGAAGTCAATGCAGAAGAAATAATGGAGCAATCATTATTAAAGTGTCCCTGAGAGCTAGGGAAATGTCTGACAACTATACTAAACTGATTATTGAGGCCAAAAAGGTGACCGAGCTGTGCAACAGCAGTGCCCTCTGCACCACCATGTCATGCTCCATGAAATCAAAGAAGAAAAATTACAGTCATAGACGCGTAATCATACGTATATTTATCAAAACAAAGCAGAAATAACAAAATCATAGTTTCAAGAGAGAAAAAAATGTAGGTCTTGAAAAGCAGAAAATTCAAAACATCATGTTATGACTGAAGCCACTGGCTCACTCTGTTTTTTGATGTCGTGATGAAGGCTCTCCACACTGTCTGTGCCGATGCTTTGCACTTTTTTATTCCATAAAAATGATAGAAATGTCTTGTAGATAGAATAAATCTTTCATTATTATTATTCCATAAAGTCTCCAGCGTATAGGGTGGAGGGTGACTTTTTACTTCAGTCTCCTTCAAGGTTTGTTTTTTTATCTCCATGTGGCTAATTATGCACGTATCTCCTCCTGTTATATTGATGTAGAACTTGAAAATCAACCTGCACATTTGGCGACAAGCAGAGACAACTTGTTATTTATGCTGTACAAAATAAAAAAAAATACTTTACGCACTGTAAGGTTTCTAAACTCATTTGGGATTCCCCCCAATGGGATCATACGCGGAAGAGCATTCCGAAGCAACCGCAGGCTCCCAGCGCTGTAGCAGTTCGCCATAAAAGTGAATCAGAAAAGATCGCGATCAAGCTATAAGCGCCTGCCGTCGAAGGGTGATGCAAGGAACATTATAAATGCAAGAGCACAGTATTACTTAGCCACTAACCTGGTCACGACCCTGCCTGATTGCTGTGTCTCTGTATTGGAGAGCGGTAGAGCCTGCTACAATTAATAACTGTGCTGTTCCTGTTTCATAATAATAAAGCTGGTTTTGCTAAAGTACTGAGACTCAGCCTCGTGTTTTGGGGTGCATGACAGGGACTTGCACGTTACAGCATACACACATGGTTACCATGCTATAGTAAACAGTATAGGCTCATACGGTTGTTGACTATATGAGTGAGGCACGCCGACTGAGAACGAGCATGGGAGACGATTACCCACAATCCCCATGTGATGCTCAGTGGACAAAGTGTATACATACTACTCGTATTGCAAGACCTCACTCGTTTATTTATTAAAAATTTTAGCTTGTCTTGCAAAACACTCGCAGACCAAGTTACTTGCAATCCAAGGTTTTACTGTATATGTTTCATAAAAATAAAATTTTGAGACCGTGCATTATTTACTGTTCTACCACTAAGTACGTCCCACAGAGTCTTTAATGCAAATGATCAGCATTATATTCCTGGGGGTGGTCCCATCCAATGTTGGCTGTTACAGCTTCGGGGAATGTCACACTGGTGTCGCAAAGCTTTATGGGGCACTGGGGAAAAGTTCTCCTTAACTAGTTGAATTTTCAGTAAATAATTTGACGAACAAGGGCGAACGTGAATGCTTTGGTGAAATTTGCTGATAAACACTAATCAGAACATCACTAACAATTATCTAGTCATCATCCAAAGAGGTTGCTCTCCAAAAAGGATTCCATCTGCAATATCATCTGTAACCCTAGTTTCTTAATTCCCGAATTTGTTCCCATTTCCCATCAGCTGTGTAGCTGGTTGCAAAAGTATGACTGAATTGTGTAGTATAAGGATAATAGTAACTGCCTTTGTGTTAAATTCTCATCATCTAAACACAAAAGCTAAGGTTTTTACACTGGCTCTCAAACTTAATCATAGTTTAAAAATTATGACTTCAACTTAAAATCTCAGCTTTTTAAATAATTATAAATCATTTATTTCTCACATGTTTTAACAGGTGTTCTCAAAGATTTCCTGTATGAAACATGGCCAGAAGGATTACCTGTTTTCCATCATTTCTGTCTGGAATATGGATACTTGCTTTGGTTATAGCCTTTCTCGCACATCCAGGGTAAGAGATGCCACCTTTGCTCACACATATGTTTTGACAATTTAAACATAAATTTTTCAATACATTCTGAAAAAGGATTACTGTATATATTGGACACATTTTTGGGACATGGCTATGTTTTTTTAATCCTAAAAATGTACCTTTATTGTGGCTACATTACAGTATTCTAAAAAGTTTTAAAAATGCTTGATATGATCTTGAGTAAATTCATCAGGTAGTATGGTAGAGGACGATGCTAACATATATCTAAGCCCTATTTCCTACCAAAGGAAAGTTGCAAAGGTTATTAATATGGAGGAAAGAGGGATGAGCAAATGGAACAACCAGGAGTAAAAATGTAGCCAAGAGGAATTATTGTATTTACAGGATTAAAGATTGCTGTTTATGTTCTCCTTTGAAGCCTTTCTTACTAAACAGTTATCTTAAGTGATATGGTTAATGTGAAAAACATTCAGATGTAATAATAGGCAAAGGTCCACTTGATTATCCGCTTTTTTGTTTGTCTATTTGTTTTTGCCTTTTCAAAGGATTAGCTCATCCAAAATTCATAATTTCACACTTGTTTTCTTGCCCTGAAAATTGTCCGTGGGTGGGAGGAATTTGTGTTTTCAGTTTGATTATTTAGTTATTCATTATTTAGTACATGAGGCTCCAAGGGTTTAGCATGAAATTCAGTGGTTCACAATTGGATGCTGTGAATAAAATGGCAATAACTCCATGCAGTTCCAAAGCCATGTTGTTCAGTAATATATACACAGAATTATTTATGCATACCTGAAATGTCAAAGTAGATGTTATTCTTATTTCTGTCTAGTGTTTGATTTTTTTTTTAAATTTCGGGTTGGCACCATTTTGAATTTGGGAAAAATTGAATACTGCAGGTTTTTCTTCCATGGCATGTCGTTTAAAAGACAGTGGGCATGTCTTCAGGCACTCAGTGAACTCAATGTATGTTAATACAGTTAATTCTCAGTAAAGATGATGGTATCTGAATGTTAGGTGGTGGAATATCGTTCTGCCAACTAGAACCATTTGCGTATGATTCTGATGAAAACATTGACAGCTGGATCCACATAAAGTAGACTCAGGGTGTCATTTTCAACTCTATCAATCAATAACTATTTGCCCTGAAGCTACAAAGTTTGGCCACATCAGCATCACACTGCCTTGTCATAAACCTGAGGTCATGTCTGAGCACACCACTATAGCTCTCTTCTCGTATTCCAACACATGGCTGGGCACAGCTCTTTATTCATGCTTTGCATATAGCTGATAACAGCACTGACAGAGGTAAATAATGATGTTGACTCAGAATAAAACACTCCATGCCGCACAGTCCCTATTGGCCTGGATTACCTGTCCACTAACTGTGTAATTGTTATCTGCTCCGTCATCACCCAAGACAGCGATTTATCAGAGATAGACAGCTACATCCAAAGTCATAGAACATTGATTTATGTCAAGATGTTACATGCTCATTATTGGTTAAGACAGCAACTGTACTCTTCCTGCATTCTGCTTGCTTTCTTAGCAGAGAAATCTTTGTGGTGTCAAAGCTGAAATTTTCAAAGGCTTCAACATAATGCGTCAAGTAGGTTTGTTTCCGCTAAAGAGTGAATCCCATCTGGGGAAGAGTAAAGACAGCTTAAGCTCTCCTTTAAAGCAAAGACTAATTATAAGTTTGGAATAAACTGGCAAATCGCCGGCTACTGTAGATGGAGATACCCCAACTATCAATTAAAAATCACCATGATCAGATGGACAGAATGACTTCCTTTTTTTAAGATTTTCTTATGTTTAAAAAAGCCCCGCTTACTAACCCAGATGAAGAAAACGATGTATTATGTATAGAATCATTTACCATTATCATAAATGTGCATTGAAGCTTTTTAGTTTTTTTTAGATAGGAATATTACTGGTAATTTCTGCTAAGTTAGTGAACAACTTATATGATTTTAATTAATCCATGTAGTCCACATTTCTGCTAAAAGAATACTCATCCGCGAAAAGATGTATTTTTAATATGGTACTTACCTCATGTTGTTTATAGTAATGCCTGAAAAATTTTAATTTCATGAATTAATGAAGGAAAGCTATAACAATTTTGCTGATAGCATGCTATCTATGGAGACCAATACTGGACAACAGCAAACAATATAAAAACATGCATGAAAAAAATCTCATTTTAGTCGTGTCACATAATCTACATGTCAAGTCATCCAGTTGTATGCTCACAATGGGCAAAAAGCACACATTTTTCACTAAAATATCATTACATAAATAATTCTGGAATATCAGACTTGCTACCAGTGGATTAGGTGAAGAGGCAGGTCTTCCGTTCAAATGCTCCAGTAGATGTGACAAAGTCTAAAAAAAGATAAATTGGGATAAGCGTTTAATTGTAGGGAGAGACAAGGTACAGTGAAGCAGGTTGAAATTATTTTATTGTATATACAATGCAGGATAAATTCATCCCCAAATTTAGAAGGATAAATAAGGACGTAAAAAGAATGTTTAATCAGTAGGTACGGGTAAACTAAAAAAATACAGAAAGTCAAAGATTAAATGCTTTAAATTTGAATTTGTTTCTGATGTTTTCATGTGTGAAGATGTCAATAACTCCCAGCAGTTACTTTGACTATTAAAGAGATATTTGGGATTTGGAAATTCTACAGAGAAAAGTGCTGCTTAAATAAAAAAAAAAAAAACAGAAATCAAACAAATCAACAAGACCAGATAACATTTATCCTAACTTACTCAGGGAGGCTAGTAAATAAATATATTAACCCTGGACTTGTATTTTCCAAATATCACTCCATACTGGGGAAATCCCTAGAGACTGAAAGTTAGCAAATTTTGTCTCATTATATAAAAAGCTGAAGGGCCTGATTTAATTAACCTTAGGCAAGTAAGCTTAACATGCATTATGGGTAAATGAATAGACACAATTACTCAGATAATGATGGAGCATAACATGGCAAGAGCGAGTATGACAGTGAAGAGTCAACATGGCTTTACACAGAAAGATTGTGTTTCACTAATATGCTGGACTTCTGTGAGGAAGCAATAAAAAAGAGATGCTTATGATATGTATTTTGATTTTCTGAAGGAATTTTTCAGAAGGCTCATAATAAGGTATAATATGTGAAGTGAGGATTCAAGGTACAGTGTGTAGATGGGTGAAAAACTGGCTTAACCATAGGAATTAAAGGCTTATGTTGTGAATTATGTGATATTAACTGGTGTTCCTTTCAAATCTGTGCTGTAACCAATGCTCTTCTGAATATACTGAATATATAAATTATCATGATAAAAATATAAACAATGAGATTGTTAAGTCTCCAGAAGATGCTAAATGGTGTGGAATGGCAGATAATACCCTGCGGTGGGCTGGCGACCTGCCCGGGATTTGTTCCTGCCTTGCGCCCTGTGTTGGCTGGGATTGGCTCCAGCAGACTCCCATGACCTTGTAGTTAGGATATAGTGGGTTGGATAATGGATGGATGGATGGAAGATAATCTACAATTAATACAGATGGACCTGGGTAAAAATCAAACTGCAATTTTGTTGCATATTAAGTATAACATAGTAAAGGTGCTGACAGATAGATAGATAGATAGATAGATAGATAGATAGATAGATAGATAGATAGATAGATAGATAGATAGATAGATAGATAGTACTTTATTTGTGCCAAGGAAGAAATGTAGCTTTTTTACAGAAGCTCATTGAATATTATATAAAACAATAACAACAATAACCCCCCTCAAACACAAAACAAAAGAATTACAAACAAATTGATGTTTTCATAGTTTGCTGTTGTATTGTATTGTCCGTTCTAAATCAAAACACAACAAGATTAAAAATTTTAATTGGTCATCATTATAAAGTATGTGATTTGTAACATTTAAGAAAAATATCGTTTTTGGGTGGAGTACTCCTTTAAATTTATATCAAAAGCATAGAATTGGATATAGTGACTAAACTTATAAAAGTTGCAGATGACATCAAATCAAAAGTATAACGAATAATGTGGTAGCAAAATCAATTCAGAAAGTCTGAAAATTCTTAACAACTTTATGAAACTCTTGGAAAATCCCATCTAATTGAGAAAAATTACAAAGTGGCACTTGCAGGTAATTGTTATGTACGTGTCTCTATTAATGTGCATTTTATGTTTTATTGTCACTTTTGAATGAGTATCGGTCATATTCTTTATGTTTTAATCTTCATAATTGTGTACTGCCCCTTTTAATTGTACTACCATTCTTTGTGTGTTGTGGGTGGAGCCCGAAGAGGTGAGACCACCCTGACATCACTCCTTTTGAGCCCTCACTCTGGCTATTTAAGGCCAGAACTGAAGAAGCTAAAATCTAAAAGAAGCATTCTAGTGTGAAGGAGTTTTTGTGAGCATTTGCCATTTCTTTCTTTTTACTGGTTCTTTGATTCTTACGTTTGGGTTATTGGATTCTGTTTTCTGGATTTGCAGGTTGGGAATTGTTTGTCTTGGATTGCCTTTTTTTGTAAGTCCTTCTGCCTATTTGCACTCTTTTGAGCACCTTGCTTTTACTTTTCGGATTTGTTTCTAATAAATCACTTATTTATAAAGGTTCCTTGTTTGTCCTGTTCATACAAGTTGAAGGTTTTTGATTATTCTTCTTCTGGTGGAGCTTTTGATATATTTTGCAACATATTTAATTATTTGGTCAGCTTTCCATTTTTGTAGTTTACTAGACCAGAAGCCTGCAATTAGATGTTGTGAAGATAACTGGATTTTGGGTGAGTCTTCTTGTGTAGGCTGGTTAAATTAAGGCCTTGCCTTTACGGTAATTTTAGGAGGCCTCACACCCATTTTGCTGTGTTTTGGATGCCTAATAACAACAGAATTAGGAATATAATGTACAAGATGCGCAGTATTGACCCATGTGCTATAAGAGTTTACATTTAAATTTAATTCTAACCATTTAGGTAATATTATTAAACAATTAAAAAGTGAATAAAATGTGAGTTTATGTATTTAAACATGTTGGCAGTTACCTTGCATTACCATTATGCAAGGTAATTTGCATAATGGTTACCTTGCATAAGACATTATGGCATTAAAAGTTGTAGAGAGAAGAGCGTGATCCAACCATCACTCCATTCATTTTCTAAACATGCTTGTCCAGAGCAGAGTCTCTAGGAAGGTGAAGCCTATCCCAACAAGCAATGGGTGCAAGTCAGGAACAATCCTTGGACAGGGTGCCAGTCCATTGCAGGGTGAGAAAAGAGATACTTCATAGATATTCTGGTTTACTGCATTTCAGATTTAATAGAGAAGACTATGTGTGGACTTTTTCCAGAAAGATAAAATTCTCCATGTCATTAATATAGTTGATTGAGCAAAATTCCCTTCACTTACTAGTTAATCAGGTGCTCAAGGTCACTTTTGAAGATTAGGTTGAGGTCAAGTGAAGAAGGAAACTAGAATGAACTCAAGAGAGCAAGGAAATTTCAATCAAACTATTGAGTTGTGTTGTGGAGACAGAGGCTTAAATGCTTTTAAAAAAACGTGAGATCTTCTTGCACCATATAAGCCCGATGGACTGAATGGTCTCCTCTTCTCTGTTAATGTCCTCAGTTTATAATATACAAAAATGTGACAAAGTCAAGGTGGTGGAGAGAGGCAAGTGCATTTTAAAGGCACCATGATAGCAACAGGTATTGTTTATAATGCTTTCCTATTGCTGGAGAGCAGGGGGATTTTGTCCCATTTCTGTACTGACTCAGAATGACATTTTCTGCATCATATACCTCAGACATTCCAGCTGTGTCTCCACATGACATCTTGTCAGCTACAAAGGCACACTTGCAGAGTTAGTGAGACAATCCCCAGCAGTTATTTTAGCTGCAAAACCAGATGAGCTATATATCAGGATCACTGTGATGAAGATATTACCTCAGTGTTCTTGCTAGCTGTAAAATCAGATTACACTATATGTGAAGCCATATGAAGTTGCATCATATTCTGATGCTATTGGTATTAATTCAGAGCATTACAGGCTTTATTGAAATGCTGAAAAGCTATAACGCCTTATATATACTGAGACGTGTAAAGGTCATTTTTTATGTTTATCTCAGATTAAAGTACACAAAGAGCATTTCATGACAACTTAATAGTTGCAGAACACAAACTGCTGTTTTAATACATATGGAAGGACTTGCTCTGCCACTTCATACATAAATGGGCATCACAGTTTTTGAGGTTCTCCTTAATAGTTTTGTTTTGATACGTTTTAACTTGTCACAGAAGTAGTATAAAACTAGAAGATTTGTTTTTCTCATCTCCATTACCATCAACTCTTGAATTTCTATCACCTTATTCTCAGCTGGAACATGGGCACTGCCATTTTGTACTCTGTGTATACACTGCTGATTGAGCTTCTCCCAGTCAAGAATCGAGTGATGAGTTATAAAAGTTCTAGCACTGTTTTCTCTGTTAGGGACTGCCATAATAATCTGACAGAAGAAAGCAAAACGAGGAGATCTTAATCTACTGTAGGAATTATTTTTGCGCTATGCATGATGCCAATCAGAATGAGACTCTGGACCACCTTTTGCTTTTCACACAAAGCCAAAACGAGAGGATGGCTGCCAACTATGGCTAAAAAAGGCAAATTTGAAAAAGCCACTCAAGAAGCTGTACTGTATGTTTGGTCTTTTCACTTCATGAAAAGCATGCCAACAGAGATGCACTCCTGCCTTGAAATCTGACTTGAGTTTGATAGCTCTGTTTAAAAATGTGCAGAGTACTAATGCAGAAATTAAATGTTACGTAGAGAAATACAATTTAAGCAAAAACCTGGATTCACAGTGATTGACACCACAACAACTTCCAGTGTTTTGCTGGGAAGTACATGGATGGTGTTGAGAGATGCACAGTGTAGGTAATATTAGGTAATATTTAAATTTAAATTGCTGAAGTTTGGCAGACGATGGTGGGAATCACAGACCTGACACCATCAATGTTTGATATACATTCTCAGTGTAATAGCAGATAATAGGATGTACTAAAAAAAAACACACACACACACATCCATAAGACCTCCAGCTAATTTTCTTCAAAAAACTTCTATAATGGTATAAATGTTTATTGAATCTAATTAAATTATAAAAGGCTTTACCTTCCACAAAAATACAATGGTATTTTGCACTGTTTTCTCACTCAGCACCTGAGGACAAGAACCTGCATGGTGCGGTTTCTGTCCTAATTTGTCTGACAGGGCTGTATCTCTTTCTTCAGGAATAACAACTCCATACATTTAACCTACTGGAGGAGAATTTGACCCATTTTTGTGCTGTGTAGCTATCAGCATGCTTTGGTGCTCTTGTGGTTTCTTGTAGTTGCACCATCCTTTTTTCTTCTACCTCTTCTCCTTCCTCTTCATCTTTTCCCATGTATATGTGGTAATAATGTGCTTAATCAACCATCTCCAAACAGTTTGGTCCTGCACCTCCTCACCAGTCAAGCTCTTGTCCTTTAAAACTTCTTTTAATTTATTCATCCACCTCCACTTAGGGCTCTCTTACTTTCTCTTCCCTTGTACTTCCATTTCCATCACTCTTTTGCCCACATATTCATTGTCCCTTTTCATCACTTGTTCATACCACTTCAGTCTACTTTCCTGTTCTTTCTTAGATATCTCTCCCACTTTTGTTGGACCTCTGATTGTCTCATATGTTATTCTTTTTTTGTAATTACACACACTTATCTTAACCTTCTCATTTCTGCCACATCTAACTTCTTCTCCTGCACTCCCTTTACTCCCCATCTCTCAGCTCCATACATCATTGCTGGTTTTACCAATGTCTTAAAAACCTAACCTTTAAAATTTGTTGCCTTAATTCTTTGATCACACATGACTCCTGATACGTTCTTCCAGTTGTTCCATCCACACTGCACTGCAGGCTAATTTATGAATTCTGATCATCATTAAACCTCATACAGTATATTCTGTCTTCTTCCTATTTATCTTCAACCCTCTATCTTCCAAAGCCTTTCTCCATTCTCCCAACTTCTTCTCCACTTCCTCTTTTCTGGTGCTACACAACACAACATCATCAACAAAATGCATGTGTTAGGGGAACTTTTATCACATGACTAAGCTCATCCACAACCAGATCGAAGAGGTATGGACTTAAAGAAGAACCCCAACAATGCTAGGGATAAAAGACAGAATTGAAAATATTATTATGGCTGTTTATGTAAGTCAGACTCCTTGTTTGTCAGTCATTGGGTCCTTTACTCCATCTGATCTTAATAAATAAGTGCAATTGTGTTGCCTTACGTCAGCATTTTAACCGTTGAATTGTCTTGAGCAGCAAAGTTATGAAGGAAGCATTTCCAGAAAAGGTTAGAGGTTACACATAGGGTGGATAGTAATTGATTGTTTTTTGTGATATGGACAGGCATTTCAGCCAGAAGAAAACCCGGAAGGAAGGACCGGAAAGGGTGGACAGACAGCCCATTAAAAAGGAAAGATATCGCTGGGGGTTTTTTATTCCCCCAGAACGCTAGATGGCAGCAGCCCTGGTTTCGGTGTCCCATGTGAAGTCAGTATGGTATGCCGGGAAATATAGTCCGGTAGGGCAGCGCTGCTGGGGTCACGGGGTGCCGCAAGAGGGCGCTGCAGGGAAACAAGCTCCCTGCTGTTGTGATGGACTTCCATGTGACCCAGAAGTACTTCAATCAGGCAATCGCCCTGACACTGGAAGTACTCCTGGACCTGTAATAAAAGGGACCGCACTCCCTTATCCAGGCAAGTCGGAGCTGGGAGGTAGAGAGGCAACACTTGACTGGAGGAGGGCAGTGCGGTGGTGAAAGAGTTATTGGGAGGAGAGAAAACCAGCGGTTTGTGTTTTTCTACTGTGTTAGAGATATTTGTTGTTAATAAATAACATTATTTGAACCCGGGACTGTGGTTCTGTGTTTGTGTCGGGGTTTGGGCTTGCTGACGCCCGGGTTTCCATCACCATGAATATTTAAAAGATGGTTTGATGAAGGTAGCTTGCAAGATCAGGCTATTATACATTTGTTTGTGCATGAACTTTTATGATTGTTGAACAGGCAAGAAGAGTAACTTTTTCAGGGTCACTCAGTGATTTACATGTTTGAAAATCCAGTGCATTGCCGACTACACTGGCTGTCTATTTAAAAAAGTTTTGTTTTACTGTCTTAGTTCAACATATTTATTTTTCAGTTTTATGACATGTGTCATGGGCATAGTGGTATAGTGGTTAGTCCAGTGGTTTCATAACTCTAGAACTCTGGGTTTAAATCCCTATCTGCCCATTGTGCATGTGTGGAATTAGCATATTCTCCTTGTTTGTAGGGAAACTATTGCAATCGTCCAAAAAATGTGATTTCGAGATTTTGATGAATCTCAACATTTTAGACATCCCTGAGTCCCAAAATACCATTTTTGGAATTATGTCTGTGTGTGTGTATGTAAACACGATAACCTGAGTACACTTTCACGTCAGTCAACCAAATTGTGCATACAACTATTAGGTACAAAACGAAGATTTCTATCAACTTTTGGGCTATTTTCGTTAACTGGATGTGGTACTTTACCTTTTATTCATGCAGCTGCAGAGTCCAATTTATTCAACTTTACTTTTATAATAATTGTTTAATATATTATTAATTTGATTTGATTTGTTGTTGATGGTTCTTTAATCTCCAGTTGGCTGGCGCCCTGCCCGGGGGTTTGATCCTGCCTTATGCCCTGTGCTGGCTGGGACTGGCTTCAGCAGACCCCCATGCCCCTGTGTTAGGATATAGCGGGTTGGATAATGGATGGGTTCTTTAATGTACATAATATAAAAATATAATCATTGTCTTATGGTTTACTCCTCAAATATCCATCCCCATATCTGAGTATATGAGAAAGTTTAGGGGACTTTTTCTTCCTGTAGGTATTCTGGTTTTCCTATATAACATATCATCATCATCTTCATCTTCATCATCATCGTTGGGCACACTGAATTCACCAGGTGGGCCAAAAAAGAACTGTGCCCTGCAGCAAACCAGTGACTCATGCAGGATTAATTCATGCCCCCTATCCAGTGCTGCTAGGGTAAGCTGCTGCATCCCACAAGCCTTTATTTAGTAACTCATTCCAACAATTGAATGAATAATGGGTAGTGGACTGAACTCTGCCATAATGGTTAACAATGCAGCCACATAGCTTTGGGAACAAATTTGACAAGTCGTGCTGAGTAATTTTTTAAACGTGTCAGGTTCACTCACTAGGATAAAAGGGTTTCCCTTCCAAAGAGTGAATTAGAACAAAAAAGGTTAAAATGTTCAAGGGCAACATAAACACGTTATCCAGCATTAAAGAGTCTATGGAACATTTAAAGAGAAAAAGCAATTCAAAAGTATGCTACTCAAAAATATACAACAAATAAAACATAAAGAGACTTGGTTTCTCCTCTCTCCATGTCACATTTGGGCACCCATGAATAATTGATAGTGCTCAACACAGGTTTCTGTTTAGTTTTGCTAAGTTGAATATGGACGCTTTGTCGAACTGAAAGCATGATGATATACATGGCTTCCTGTTTGCATTCTGGAATCTGTGAATGGGTTCAAAAATGAACGTTAGGTTGCAGGAATTTTTAAAAATTAAATTTTTCTCCCATCTGAGTATATATGTCTTTACCTCTCAATCCCTTCTCTGCCTATATATATTTCCACATTCTCCTTGTGAATATGTTTGTTTTCATTATTTACTATATTTTTTCCTTCTCCTAAAGATACTGATGCTACGCTAATTGGTGATTTTGATTTGTCCCAGTATGAATAAGTGTGCATTAATAGATCAGTTGTCACATTAACAGCTGATTCTTTGCAAACCTATAACACAAAAGATGGTTTTGGAAAACGGGGAATGGGGAAAATGATTAAATACTCGTATAAATCAAGCTGTCAAGCTAAATGCTAAGTTATGGAATTTACAGGCTGGATACATTTTGTAATTTGAATTGAATGGCACTTACCCAGACCTTCTCATTTTTCACTGATATTTACTGATAAAATAATACAATGAAAGTTTTCAGATATTCAGTATACTCAGGCAGATTAGCAAAGAGAAAATAGGCATGATGTAGAATAATGTTCACAATTTAATTCAAGTATGGTTTGAGTGTAATTATTTTTTGTTATATTTTGGAGCCAGGGCTGGAGGTGGCGCTCGATGGCGAGCGCCTGGTGGCAGGGCCAACACCCATGGGGCTCGGCCGGGCACAGCCCGAAGAGGCAATGTGGGTCCTCCTTCCCATGGGCTCACCACCTGTAGGAGGGGCCAGGGAGGTTGGGTGCAGTGAGAGTTGGGTGGTGGCCGAAGGTGGGGACCTTGGCAGCCCGATCCTCGGCTACAGAAGCTGGCTCTTGGGATGTGGAATGTCACCTCTCTGAAGGGGAAGGAGCTTGAGCTGGTGCACGAGGTCGAGAGGTTCTGGCTAGATATTGTCGGGTTCACCTCGACGCACAGCATAGACTCTGGAACCAACCTCCTTGGGCTAGACTCTCTACCACCAGTTGCACCCGGTGAGAGGCATCGAGCGGGTGTGGGCATACTTATTGCCCCCCAACTTGGAGTCCTGTTAATTGGGGTTCACCCTAGTAGACGAGAGGGTAGCCTCCCTCCTCCTTTAGGTGGGGGGATGGGTCCTAACTGTTGTTTGTGCGTATGCACCGAATGGCAGTCTTGAGTACCCACCCTTTTTGGAGTCCCTGGAGGGGGTGCTAGAGGGCACACCTTCTGGGGACTCCCTCGTTCTGCTGGGAGACTTCAATGCTCACGTGGGCAATGACAGTGAGACCTGGAAGGGCGTGATTGGGAGGAAGGCCCCCCAATCTGAACCCGAGCGGTGTTTTGTTATTGGACTTCTGTGCTCGTTACGGATTGTCCATAAGGAACACCATGTTCAAGCATAAGCATGTTCAAGCATGTTCATATGTGCACTTGGCACCAGGACACCCTAGGCCTTAGTTAGATGATCAACTTTGTGGTCATGTCGTCGGACCTGCAGCCACATGTCTTGGACACTCGGGTGAAGAGAGGGGCGGAGCTGTCAACTAATCACCACCTGGAGGTGAGTTGGCTTAGATGGTGGGGGAGGATGTCGGTTAGGCCTGGTAGGCTCAAACGTATTGTGAGGGTCTGCTGGGAGAGTCCCCTGTCAGAAGTAGCTTCAACTCCCACCTCCGGCAAACCTTTGACCACGTCCCGAGGGAGGTGGGGGACATTGAGTCCGAATGGGCCATGTTCCATGCCTCTATTGTTGAGGCGGCTGACCGGAGCTGTGGCCATAAGGTGGTCGGTGCCTGTCATGGCGGCAATCCCCAAACCCGTTGGTGGACACCGGCGGTGAGGGATGCCGTCAAACTGAAGAAGGAGTCCTATGAGACCTTTTTGTCCTGTGGGACTCTGGAGGCAGCTTATAGGTACCGGCAGGCCAATCGGAATGCCGCTTCAGTGGTTGCTGTAGGAAAAACTCGGGTGTGGGAGGAGTTTGGGGAGGCCATGGAGAATGACTTCCGGATGGCTTCGAGGAGATTCTGGTCTACCATCCGGCGTATCAGGAAGGGAAAGAGGTGCAGTGTCAACACTGTGTATAGTGGGGATGGTGCGCTGCTGACCTCGACTCGGGACGTTGTGGGTCGGTGGGGGTAGTACTTCGAAGACCTCCTCAATCTCACTAACATGCCTTCTAATGAGGAAGCAGAGCCTGGGGACTCGGAGGTGGGCTCTCCCATCTCTGGGACTGAGGTCACCTAGGTGGTCAAAAAACTCCTTGGTGGCAGGGCCCCGGGGGTGGATGAGATATGACCGGAGTTCCTCAAGGCTCTGGATGTTGTAGGACTGTCTTGGTTGTCACGCCTCTGCAACATCGCATGGACATCAGGGACAGTGCCTCTGGATTGGCAGACTGGGGTGGTGGTCCCCCTCTTTAAGTAAGGGGACCGGAGGGTGTGTTCCAACTACAGAGGGATCATATTCCTCAGCCTCCCTGGAAAAGTCTATTCGGGGGTCCTGGAGAGGAGGGTCCATCAGATAGTCGAACCTCGGATTCAGGAGGAACAGTGTAGTTTTCATCCTAGTCGCATAACAGTGGACCAGCTCTACACCCTTGGCAGGGTCCTGGAGGGTGCATGGGAGTTTTCCCAACCAGTCTACATGTGTTTTGTGGACTTGGAAAAGGTGTTCGACCGTGTCCCTCAGGGAATCCTGTGGGGGTAGTTCCGTGAGTATGGGGTACTGGACCCCCTGATAAGAGCTGTTTGGTCCCTGTACAACCGGTGTCAGAGCTTGGTTCGCATTGCCGGCAGTAAGTCGAACCCATTTCCGGTGAGAGTTGGACTCCGCCAGGGCTGCCCTTTGTCACCGATTCTGTTCATAACTTTTATGGACAGAATTTCTAGGCGCAGCCAGGGCATTGAGGGGGTCCAGTTTGGTGGACTCAGGATTGGGTTACTGCTTTTTGCAGATGACGTTGTCCTGTTTGTTTCATCAGGCCGTGATCTTCAGCTCTCTCTGGATCGGTTTGCAGCTGAGTGTAAAGTGGCTGGGATGGGAATCAGCACCTCCAAATCCGAGACCATGGTCCTTAGCCGGAAAAGGGTGGAGTGCCCTCTCAGGGTTGGGAGCGAAATCTTGCCCCAAGTGGAGGAGTTCAAGCATCTCAGGGTCTTGTTCACGAGTGAGGGAAGAATGGAGCGTGAGATCGAAAGGCGGATCGGTGCGGCGTATCTGCAGTGATGCGGGCTCTGCATTGGTCTGTCGTGGTGAAAAAGGAGCTGAGCCGCAAGGCAAAGCTCTCAATTCCAGTCGATCTACGTTCCTACCCTCACCTATGGTTATGAGCTGTGGGTAGTGACCGAAAGAACGAGATCGTGAATACAAGCGACTGAAATGAGTTTCCTCCGCAGGGTGTCTGGGCTTTCCCTTAAAGATAGGGTGAGAAGCTCAGTCATCCGGGAGAAGCTCAGAGTAGAGCCACTGCTCCTCTGCATTGAGAGGAGTCAGATGAGGTGGCTCCTGGATGCCTCCCTGGTGAGGTGTTCCGGGCACGTCTAACCGGGAGGAAGCCCCGGGGAAGACCCAGGACACTGGCCTGGAAACACCTCAGGATTCCCCTGGAAGAGCTAGTAGAAGTGGCCGGGGAGAGGGAAGTCTGGGCATCTCTGATCAAGCGGCTGCCCCTGCAACCCGAACTCAGATAAGCGGAAGAGGATGGATGGATGGATATTTTCTGTTATTTGTCACTATTATTAGTTAGTTACTGACATCTCTTAATTACACGTGTGTGATAGCTTACCTTGCAGTTCTGTCTGTAACAATCCCATTTCATAGAGTTGAATTTTAGAGCGTTCACCAATTTCATTTCATCTGTTCTATTTCTATGTGTTTTAGTTTTGACCTTCCAAACATCACAATATGTCTTTTTTACTTTTTTGTTTTTTAAACAAATGACATAGTTAAAAGTACCATCAGGTTGACTATAGATGATTATAATATGCAATCAAGTTTTACTGGTTCCAAAAATATTGAATTTATCCACTTCTGGTGTTCTGTGGTAAATTCTATCAACTTTGCAGTTCAAGCTTCTTCATCTTATTTTGTTCAATGTTTTAGATGATGTGTCGATCACAATTATATTTTGCTACTGGAAAAGTGTTACTTTAATTTTGTTGATAACACATCTTTCCATTGTGTTATATTTAGATTTGCTATGTTTTTTTATGGCGGCACGGTGGCACAGTGGTAGCACTGCTGCCTTGCAGTTAGGAGACCTGGGTTCGCTTCCTGGGTCCTCCCTCAGTGGAGTTTACATGTTCTCCCTGTGTCTGTGTGGGTTTCCTCCAACAGTCCAAAGACATGCAAGTTAGGTGCATTGGCGATCCTAAATTGTCCCTAGTGTGTGTGTGTCCTGCCCAGGGTTTGTTCTTGCTTTGCGCCCTATGTTGGCTGGCATTGGCTCCAGCAGACCCCCGTGACCGTGTTAGGATATAGAGGGTTGGATGATGGATAGATGTTTTTTAACCAAGGAAAAGATTTATTCTCTGTCCTAGTGAATCCTTTAGCCCTGGCAGATGAAATGTTTACAGCCTCCACATTTTCATTGTGTATTGCAATATATTATAACTAACCCTGGACACACTGGAAGCTGCTGTGGAAAAGAGAATGGTGGCAAAATTAGGATGCCATCATGAAAAATCCCCTCCACCCGCCCCCCCACCCCCCCCCCCCCAGAGGTATTCTCAGATAACTCTGGGGTATCTTTTCCGCCCACTGCTTTTGGACAACTCAGTGCTTCCTTTCGACGTCCCAAAATAAATGCTTATACTCCTTAAGTTCACTTGTATTCATTTTGCCATTTCTGCACAATATACAACATTTATGTATTTAATATTTTTATTTACATCTAATGATTGATTGTATTATTTGACTTGTGAGTCTATCTATTTTATGACTTTGTTACTACAGTATATGCATCTAAATTTCCACTTGGGATTAAAAAAGTCTATCCAATTTGATCTAATCTGATCTAATCCAATCAAGTCTGTCATTAGTACCCACCACAACTCGGTATAGTGGAGCCCATAGCAATTGTGCAGGTCATGTTGGGGAGCATGCACTGGTACAGCACGTTGCCGCACCCACTACACGACGAAACAGCTCGGGATCCTGGTTGGCAACCCCCCAATCCCACCCTCTGGAAATGACCATCAATCTGCTACAACCAGGTGTTACGTTAGTGCCTCTTTGGCCTGCTCCAGCCGCTCAGGTCCTCAACAATGAGGATCCTGTGAGCCGGATCAGCCTCTAGGAATTGTGTTTCATTCAACACAAAGTCAAACCAGCGGGACCAAAGGATTGTCTGAAGAGGCACAATACTGAAGGGGTCCAGTCTTCATCTCAGATCAATGGATAACATCCATGTCTCGCATCCATATAGCAAGACAGGAAGCACCAGGACTCTAAAGACTTGGACCTTCATTGTTTTGCATAGATATCGGGAGCACCACACACCCCTTTCCAGCAACCTCAAGACCCCCTATGCTCTCCCAATCTGTCTACTGACCTAATAGGAAGAGACCAGAGACATGAAAGTCACTGCCCTGGTAAGTAAACCTCTCGATGAGGTCGGCACTCTCTCCGCAGACAAACACACTGCTGATGGCTGTGCCCAGGAGGTCATTAAAGGCCTGAATCTTGGTTTTTTATCCAGGACACTCAAAAGCCCAGACACTCAGACACCTCCCTCAGTCTCTCTAGAGCCCCAATTAGAGCCTCCATTGACTGTGAAAGGTCACAGCATGGTCAGCAAAGTCAAGATTAGTGAATCTTTCTTTACCAACAGATGCCCCATCACCTATGAACCCCATGACCTGGCCCAACACCCAGTCAATGCAAGCATTGAACATAGTAAGAACAGAAACACACCCCTGACAAACCCCAGAATCAACTTGGAAAAATGCAGAGGTCGTGCCTCCACTCTGCACAGCACTCGCAGTACCAGTGTACAGGTCAGCCATGATATCCAGCAACTTTGAGGGGTGTATGTGTGTGTGGTTCCATGGCGGAGTGACTCCAGGGTGTGATTTGGGGTACTAAAAGTGCATTGATAGGCAGATTTCATGCAAGTCAGTCAATTGCCTCATTAGCTCTCTGGAGATTAAAATCAGTGCCTTTACACCTACATTCCTTAGAAATGTATAAAGAAGCCTGTGTAGAAAACAGGGGGAATGTAGAGGGAACCATGTGTGAGAGGGAAGTAATTAGATGCTGTAGCAAGTATGAGGGAGAAGAGGTAGAACAGTTAGTAGCCCCGCAGAGGAGTGAGCAATCAGTGCTCAAAAGAATGGCTCGTCCCATGCTGAATTCATAAAGGAGAGGGAACGATGGTGGTGGCGTCCTTCCTAGGGATCCCAAAGACATCAGGAGAGTGTGATGGAAGACACAAGAACAGCTGGCACTGAATGGTTTAGTAGACACTGAGGGAGGAAGCCAGGATGGGAGTTGGAAGTAAGAACTGCAGCTGCTGGCATCTTCACCAGCTGAGCGTTCTGTTAGGGGATGCAGGGAGTGAAAGATGCACTGGGCTCAGGTGAAAAATAGAGAAAAGACTCAATGACTGTATGGTTTAATTCGTTAGATTATTTATTGGATTTTAACTCATGAACAGACACTAGTTTTATGGATTATTTGTTTAAGAAAAATAAGCACTGCACTTTGGGGCATTGCTGTAGCTATGAAGGAGCCCCAGTGATGTTTCTTGACACACATCTGCTGAATGATTTGTTAGCTGAAAGTCCTCAATGCTAGTGTGTCAGAGAGAGGATTGTGCAGCATTGTCCATAATGGCCATCAGTTTTGTCTTCATTCTCTCCTCCTCTACTACCTCAAGTAGTTTGAGTGTGCATCCCACAACTGAGCCTACCTTCTTATTCAGCTTTTTGATTCAGTGGGCCATTCTTGAAATGACGCTACCAGCCTAGCACACCACAAAATCGCACTGGCCAAGACAGACTTATAAAATATATATAGGATGTTACTGTCAACATTAAAGAAGCACAGTCTCCTAAGAAAAAAGAATGTGCTCTGCTATTTCGTATATAGTTCCTTTGTGTTAGGAGGCTAGCCTAGTCTATGATTGATGTTGACCCCCAAGTACTTGTAACAGTGCAGCATCTCCACATCCACTCCCTGAAAAACAGACATAGAGGCTGTTTTGTGAGGTGAATGTCAATAACCATTTCCTTAATTTTGCTGATGTTAAGTTGCAGACAATTATCTTTGCACCAAGAAATACATTTCTCAGCTTCACTCCTAT
This sequence comes from Polypterus bichir lapradei, assembly GCA_026402145.1. Classification (NCBI taxonomy): domain Eukaryota; kingdom Metazoa; phylum Chordata; class Cladistia; order Polypteriformes; family Polypteridae; genus Polypterus; species Polypterus bichir. The sequence goes on along the minus strand of JANRMT010062789.1, from coordinate 39,998,434 downwards.
ACTCTGTGAAGTTGTGTTTGATGACCTGTGGAAGAGACAATGTGTTGTGGTGGAATGGGAGGACCAGCAGGATTCAAGTTTCATTTCTGGGGATCCTCCACAATCTTTCCTTTTCAGAATGGAAATAACCTTTAATCTTTTTTTTTTCTTTGAACATGTTCTAATTCCAAGAAATGAGATAGCTGATCATAGTTAAAAACAACCACGAGTACCTCATTAGATTCTTCATCTGGTAGATGATTTCACTTTGCATAATCTAGTTCTTTTTTATTTTATTGGTTTCAATGTGTAGGTAAATTATACAAGTTACACATTATTAAATTAGATACAATTACAATTAAAAATTCTAAATTGCAATTAACCTCCTTGTTTCTAACCAAATGAAAAAAAAATAGAAAAATGAAATGAGAGAAGAAGAAAAATTTAATAAGTAGTCACTAAGAGATACTTTAATCTAGGAAGTTTGCAATATGGTTGATGTTGGCTTTAAGCAGTTGTAGTTGAGTATTTCTGAAGGGATGACATACATGAAAATATTTCTGAGTTGTTCCTTGTTGAGTAAATTTAGTGTCTCTAATTTTACAAACAAATAAACATAATTTTCCAGTTAAACTAGATGGTTAGGATTCCTCTGATTATCTACTATATAATAAAACACTAAGGTCTGTGTGTCCAGTTCCTCTAAACAATCTGATTTATCAGTTTGGATTTGGTGAGATTGGCCAGTTTGGCTTTGGTGATGCGATGAAAGAAGGAGTGACAGTGTAAGAGGCACAAGGATCTGTAAAGATGTACAAGGCACACTGAGAGAGGCACCTACAAAGATGGCAAATGTAAAACTGGACAGGAGGTGAGAAAGGTGCCTCAAAAATAATAGCAGAGTCTGAGAAGCAGACTTTACGAGAACACACTCAAGAGTTAGTAAACAGACATTAGTAAAGACATAGGAGACATGCTGAGTAAATTAAGGCTGGATTTATACTTCACGCGATGCGACGTGTGTGCCTGTGGACGCTGTTGTTATGCAAATAGTGTACTGTTTATACTTGTGCATGTACTTTATGTAAATCTGGAGAATTCTATCAGGTGACAGTGTGAGATATTATCATGGTGAGAAAATAACGTTCAGCTTCGCTGTGTTGTGAGTTGCCAGAAACATCCATTAAATTACCAGGACACCTCGCCGCAATATCTCTGAAAAGGATGGATGTTTAATGGTTACATCCATCAATCCAGGGATGTGCCCATTGCAGCAAGCATTGGCCATGAGGCAGAAAAAATCCCTGGATGGGGCATCAGCTCATCGCACGGTGAATACAAGCACACACATATGCTAACATCATTCACCAAATCCCCAAACTTGCATGTCTTTGGAAGGAAACTGAAGCACACTGTGGAAACTCACCAGGAAAACATGCAAACTCCAGGCAGGGAACACCCGGAATGTGGCTCCCTACTGCAAGACAGCAGAGGTACCACTCTGCCACCGTGCCACCCCCACATATGTAATTATTAACAGTATTAATTATTTAAATGAAGCTAACGATTTATCTCTAAAATGTAACATACATGCTTTAACACATTTCATCATAAAAGTGATATCAAGTATAAATCTAAGGATTCTAAATGTGCAGAGAGCTGGAATATCATAAATTTAATGTGTTCTGTGGCAATCATGGTTCACCGACAAAAGCGCAATAGACATATGCGCCCCAACAAAACCGCGACCGACAAATGAGCGCCGACAAACCCGCTAAATGCTTTTCGACAAAATCGCGAGAGAGGCCAACTGAGTGGGATGCCCTTGCTGCAATTCTTCCTACATATGCAGGGCGTGATCTTAAGGACTATCTGCCTGCCGTGCTGATGGCATGCCGCGTCTCATAATATTGACTTCTAAAATAAACATTATTATATATGCTTTAAACTAGTAATTCATATTTAATGAAAGTTTCGCGATTTTGTTGGCGCGATTTTGACGGCTCGTTTTAATCGGCGCGCATATGTCTATCGCGCTAATGACGGGTCACAGACAATCACAGCCTGCCGCTGCTGTCAGTTCAGGAGGTCCCAGAAGCACATGGAGATTAACAACTGGGTCAGTTTTAAGATGATGTTTACAATGTTCTATTTTAATGGCAAAATAAACTATGATATTAAAGTGGAAATTTGTGTCTGTGGCTCAAATAGACATCCGTACATTCTGATGCTGTTGCGAATGTTCAAAGAAAAAAAAAATGGCACAGAAGATGGTATGTGAGACGTTTAAAATGTTTCACATCGTTACAATGGGGAATATGTGACGCTTGTATTGCCTATGCGAGAAATAGATGAAGAAAAGCACCACAAATACTTTTGTAAGTCAGCTTTGAAGTGCGATGACTTGCTTCACCACATCAAACCATTCATCAAACATCTACTGCTTATGGTTTACAAAGCTTAAAATAATCTCGCTCCATCCTATATTTCAGAATGCCTTTCACCTTACACTCTAAATTGTAACCTTAGATCTTCAAATGACTGTCTGCTTATAATTCCAAGAGCTAAACTTAAAAGAAGTGGTGAGGCAGTCTTCTACTGTTATGCACCTAAAATCTGGAATAGCCTGCCAATAGAAATTCAGCAGGCTAATACGGTGGATCACTTTAAAAAACTGCTAAAAACCCATTATTTTAACATGACTTTCTCATAGCTTCATTTTAGTGTAACCCTGATATCCTGCATTTGCATTTAATTATCATTTTTGGCACCAAAATCCGTACTAACCTCTACTTTCTCTGCTGTTTTTTTTCTGGTTTTCTGTGGTGGCGATCTGTACCACCACCACCTGATCAAAGCACCATGCAGTCCCTACATTGATGGATTGAAGGCAAGAGGTCCACATGACCATCATCATCTAATTCTTCCACGTGAAGCCAGAAAACCATGAGGGCTGATTGAGGTCATTTATTTTAGGCAAAATGCCTAGTCTGGGCTGGGGTGGGGGTCTCATGACCTCGGAACCCTTGCAGATTTTGTTTTTTTCTCCAGCCCTCTGGAGTTTTTTTTTTTCTGTCCTCCCTGGCCATCGGACCTTAATTTATTCTTTGTTAATCAGTATTACCTCATTTTTATATTTTTTCTTCCTTCATCTTGTAAAGCATTTTGAGCTACATCATTTGTATGAAAACGTGCTATATAAATAAACAAATGTTGTTTTTGTTGTTATCGAAGCACGCACATTGATCCTGTAGGAGTTGCACTGCAGCTTATTGTCACATGTTGATACTAAGCAAAGACTCTGACATCATGTTTCAACTTGAACAAACTGTGCCCTCTGATTTTTTGCTGGTACTGCAACACATGTCACATTAATTTCTAAGGACATGTTGAGAGGATGCATCAAATGAACGTTGGGAACACATGGCAGCCATGATGTGTGCACATATGTCTTCTGAGCGTGAAGTATAAACCGGCCCTAAAACTTACAAAATAATCAAATAAGCAGGCTTTATAGGAATGTACGCAAGAAAAGGAGCGCCAGTGAAGACATGTTAATAAAGGCATAGGAGACCGACTGGGAGAGTCTTTAAAGACAGAAACTATCAAACCTGACAGGAGGTGAGAAAGGTGCCTCAAAAACAATGAACAGCCTTAAAAGCAGACTTTACTAGAATATGCTAGCGAGAAGGAGCACCAGTTAAGAGATGTTCATACACATAGATATAAAGAAAAGGCAATGAAGAGATATCATTTTTTTAAAATTATTCTATTACCTGTCTGTTTAGAATAAAGCAGGAAAATATATTGTATTTTATGGTAGATCCATCCATCCATCCATCCATTATCTAACCCACTAAATCCTAACTACAGGGTCACGGGGGTCTGCTGGAGCCAAACCCAGCCAACACAGGGCGCAAGGCAGGAAACAAATCCCGGGCAGGGTGACAGCCCACCGCAGATTTTATGGTACATTACTTAAATAAAGTGTCTGTTAAGTGACAGTCTTTCTTTCGGTATTCCCCCTAAAAGTACAAAGATGAGTATTTATACTAATCCTGATGTGATTCAAAAAGTACAGTATAAAAATTGTAGTACAGAAAGGTTTAAACAGTGGGAATAGACAAAACAGACAGAGATGCTTGAAAATGCCTATTGCAAGGTAAATTTTTGATCTTCTTAGTCAAGACAGAATTATGATATGTACAATTTTCAGTTGAATTACACAGTGTCTCGCAAGGTTTGCCGGAAAAATGCTTTCACCCTATGGGTAATTTCCATTGTACTTCTGAGAATCATGTTGTAAGACCCTGTTCCCAGTGCTCACATTATCTAGAAGTGGATTATTATGAAAGTACTGGCATACTTTTAAGATATGTACTTTGTTTATCAGTAGTCATAGTGATAATGGGGGAGGATTGGGGAAGTGAAATATGATTTTTTTTTATACTAGGTTTTATTGCTTTACATAAAATAGTTATATTTATAGTATAAATCTTTGAAGGGAATAAATAAAATAATACTTAAATCTGATGAGAACATAAAAAAATAAAGTTTTCATGTTATCAGAGAGAAGGCTTCACAGTTGCCTTCTGAGAGTCTGCCTATTAATATTCTTGCTTTGAGGCTGGAGAGCTGTATTAGGCAGCTCCCCCTCCCCCCGGAATTCAGGAGACAAAAATTCTCATAACTAAGCATGACCTATATATTCGGCAAAGCATTCTGTTAGCATCATAAGGCCCGCCTAAGTCAGTGATACTCAATTAGATCTAGCCGTGGGCTGAGCTGGGATTTTTTTCCTTTTTTTTTTTTTTACAACAAGCAGTATAGAGAAAGCTGATTCAAAAAGTAAAAAAAGAAAAACACTGCAGTCATATCATCTACCGTTATGTTTTCTTTAGGATGCCTGCCTGGCACCTTTGGCAACCCCGTGGAAGACACATTCTGACAACTTAGTTTAGTCATAAGAGCATTTATTTGTTACAGTGTTTGACATTTTCCTAATACATGAAATAGCAGCTATGAAAGGGAGTAACACAAGCAATTTATAAAAAGCTGTAAATGGCATACATGCTGCCACCCTGTGCCAGATTACACTGGTGTGAAGGCCTGAGTAAGGTATACTCAGTTTCCTAAGAGGTACCTCTTTCTTTTTCTTACTGGCAACTGTACTTTCTGCCAGTTAACTGTTTCTCAAATTTTTCATGAATTGACTGTTTACATCATTGTACTTTAACTGTATGGACATTCATAATTACCAAGGATGCCACAAACATTGTAAAAGAGCTGCTCTGCTGGATTGTTCCAATCCATTTCTTTATCTATTTAGCTGATACAAACCAAAGGACAAACAAATAACAAGAGCATGCATCACCTTCAGAAAATAAAACAGTCTGTCATGCCAAACACTCCTCTTAGAAATTTATAGAGCCCTGCAGCTTTGTATTGGAATACGCCTGTTTGGAAAATTGATGGATGGGTGGCTAATTACAAACTGTGAAGGAAAGGTAACATTGATTGATTTCTTCGGAAATTCATTGCAACAACAAAAAAGCATGCATTGATGCAGCGTCATGATGCAATAGAAATCAATGGAAATAGTTTCAGCAGTGCATAATGGGTAAAGATGAAAATGCGTGTGTGCCTTTTCTGTGACACTCCAAAGGTATGCATTTCTGAAACAAGAAACAATAGACACTTATTCATCCATTTCTTACAAGTACATCACCCATTACAGGATATCATAGACCTTGTGTTGTAATAAGTGGTCAGAATATAAAAAAAGGGTGTGAGGCCACTAAAAAACCCATAAAGGCTAGGAAACTCACTGACCTACCCAGAAAAGGGTCTCCCAAGGCAGCTAGCTCAAACTACTACCTGTGTGCTTCAGCCAAAGTAGGCCCCAAACATAGGGAAAATGGCTTTAGAGTTTTAAAAAAAAAAAGAAGCAACGAAAGACCCAAATTTACATTTACACATATTTGCTTAGCCTGCAGTGGGCTGGTGCCCTCCCCAGGGTTTATTTCCTGCCTTGCACCCTGTGTTAGCTGGGATTGGCTCCAGCAGACCCCCGTGACCCCCTGTAGTTAGGATATAACGGGTTGGATAATGGATGGATGGATATTTGCTTAGCTGATGTTATTATCCAAAGCAACTTACAAAAGGGCCCATCAGAGCTGAGTCAAGATCAGTCAGGTGGGACTGTTTGGTAAGTGTTAGGGCCGGTTTATAGTTCACGCTCAGAATGCATATGCACACACATCATGGCTGCCATGCGTTCCAGACGCTCTTTTGACACATTTTCTGAGCACATCCTCACAAATTAACGTGACACGTATGTGAGTTGCAGTACCAGCAAAAGTATGGGTGGCGTGTGTGTTCAACTTTTGGCAGGTGACGTCAGCATTGTTGTTTATTATCAACATGGAACGATAGGCTTGCAGCTCCAATGTGGCTCGATGCCGTGAAGTAAATGAAATGCTGACATGCAAATGTGTTTATGGTGCTTTTCTTTTTCCATTTCTCCCATAGACAATATAAGCATCACATATTCCCCATCGTAATGATGCAATACATTTAAAGGTCTCTGTTGGCATCTATTTTTTTTTTGCACCTTGGCAACAGCATTAGAATGCAAAGAGTTTGCATTTTTTATATCTTTATTTCCTCATCTCACAACACGGTGAAACCAGATGTTGTTTTCTCACATCTGGTGGAATCTTGACTTTGCTGACGATGCTGTGATCTTCGCAGAGTCAATGGAGGCTCTGATCGGGGCGCTCGAGAGACTGAGCGTCTGGGCATGTGAGTGTCCTGGATAAAAACCAAGATCCAGGTCTTTAATGACCTCTTGGGCATAGCCATCAGCAGTGTGTCTGTCTGAGGAGAGAGTGTTGACCTTGTCGAGAGGTTTACTTACCTCAGCAGTGACATTCATGTCTCTGGTGACTCTTCCTATGAAGTCAGTAGATGGATTGGGAGAGCATAGGGGGTCATGAGGTCACTGGAAAGGGGTGTGTGGCGGTCCCGATATCTATGTAAAACAACAAAGGTCCAAGTCTTTAGTACAGTTTACAATACAATACAGTTTATTTTTGTATAGCCCAAAATCACACAGGAAGTGCCGCAATGGGCTTTAACAGGCCCTGCCTCTTGACAGCCCCCCAGCCTTGATTCTCTGAGAAGACAAGGAAAAACTACCAAAAAAACCTTGTAGGGAAAAATGGAAGAAACCTTGGGAAGGCAGTTCAAAGAGAGACCCCTTTCCAGGTAGGTTGGGCGTGCAGTGGGTGTCAAAAGAAGGGGGTCAATACAATACAATACACAGAACAGAACAAATCCTTAATACAGCATAATAATACAAATTTTAGAAGCACGGAGCAGAATTTAACTGTAGATGATATCCCATAATAAGATTTGGATATTTTTAGAATCCTGGAGACCTCATCCATCAAGATGCCTCCCCATTTGGCCATTCCACGGCTGAAACGTTGCTCGGCCAGCCAATCCGATGAAAGGACCCCTTTTTCCCATGATTCCTGTGATCCTCCATCAGGGATGACTTTACCATAGGCAGGCAACAACTTGGCAGGTGGGTCGTGGCACCAATTGCCACATTTGAGTACCTTTAGTGTCCTGGTGCTTCCTGTCTTGCTATATGGTTGCGAGACATGGACACTATCCAGTGACCTGAGATGAAGACTGGACTCCTTTGGTACTGTGTCTCTCCGGAAAATTCTTGGGTACCGTTGGTTTTACTTTGTGTCGAATGAGCGGTTGCTAATGGAGTCCTGAATGAGGCACATTACCTGCATTGTGTGGGAGCGTCAGTTACAGCACTACGGCCATGTGGCGCGTTTCTCCGAGGGTGATCCAGCTCATAGAATCCTCATTGTTGGGGACCCGAGTGACTGGACCAGGCCAAGGGGTCGCCCATGTAACACCTGGCTGTGGCAGATAGAGGGTCATTTCCGGAGGGTGGAACTGGACTACATGTCTGCCTGGGGGGTTGCCAACTGGGATCCCGAGTTGTTTCATCATGTAGTGGGTGCGGCAATGCATTGTACCAGTGCATGCTCCCCAACTTGACTTGTGGAATACTCCAGATTAACTTAAAGTATGTGCGCAAGTATAGTCACTACACTCCTTGTGCAGCAGCAGCGTCCTCAAATGCACACCACGCATAGCTTTAAGTATATTCCCGGCCTTACAGGACAACGTTACATAAACGATAATCACAAGTGAAGAGCTCTCAACAAAATGCAAGTGAGTTACAAAATCTAAAACCTAGTTAGTTAGACAGAAATTCACCAAACAAGAGAGTCTTCAAGTGTTTCTTAAACACATTCAGGAAGTCAGAAATTCAACAGGAGGTGAGCAGCTTGTTCAACCAGTTAGGAGCTACCCATAAAAACAGTCTGGATTGAAATATGATACTACGCAGAGCAGGCATGACCACACACCATTCATCAGCCAGACTGAGTGGTTGAAATACAAATCAAAAGTGCCTCACAAAGAAGAGAACCTTCAAACTCTGGCTACATCAAACAAAATAGAAAAACAAAGAAGAAAAGGGGATAAATAAGTCAAAGTGAAGTTTTCTAAAAGGCAATCCAAGGAGAAAAAGTCACAATAAACAAGTAGAATCCAGTAAATAGTAAAATCCAAGATATCAGAAAAAACAAGAAATAACAATACTAATTTTTAACTCCAAATGCAAACTCAGTGTCCCATTATGGGAGTTCTTTTAACTTTTAACTCTTGACTTATAAAACCAGCCTGAAGACACAGCAGCACTGATATCATCTCATTACTATGTTGTTTTTAGACCATACATATCTATATTTTTCAAAGCCACTATAATGAACACATGCTCAATGTATCAAAGAAGTAAAAGAACTGATTTACTGATATCCAAGGTAAACCAGACTCCCAACCCTGCTTCTTTTCTAACTCCTGTGACTCTGTTTGTTAGGTGGCTGGACTCAGGTGTCACCTAAACTCATTTGAGCTTATTGGCCCTCAGATTTGAGGAGCCTCTGAGCTCTTCTCACTGATATTTTTTTGGGATCACATTATTACAATATTGATTTTTGCTAGTTACTTGTTCTCTAGCCCCATGTTTGCCCTCCCTATGCCAAAACATTTATGCCTACTTTGATTGACCTTTTTTGTTTTGCCAATCCTTTTTATTCTTTCATGTTCTTGTTTGGTTTATTAACCTTTAATTCTTTGTTATTTTATGTCCCATATTACTTTTAAACAAAGCCTTTACGAATGTTCATTTGACTCTGCAAGTAGATGCCCTTAGACTCATTTAATACTAAAGATTCACTAGAAAAAAAATGAGGTTTCATGTTACAAAAGTGAAAGCTTGGTGTGGGTTGGCAATGTTAACTAGCAAAGGCCTCATAATAAATGTGTGTGGTGAGCCACTGCAGCAGATGGTGTTGCTGCTTCACAGAGTTTTGGTCAGGTTGTGCTGTTTCAAGTTTTCATGTTGTTTCATTGTCCTCTTATAGATTCTTTTTTTTTCTTAGATAGTGTGGCGTGTGGCCGGGGCCCTTGCCCAGCCTGTACGCCTCCACGTCGGGAAGACCGGGAGCTAGCGTGGTCAGAGTGTTGCCTCCCCCGGGACGCTAGATGGCAATCCCCCCTGGGTTACAGTGGTGCCTTAGACTCCCGCAGGGCTCCATGGGAGTTGGAATTTGATGCAACCCTGTTGGGATTTGCAGGCGCCGCCAGGGGGTGCTGCAGCGGGAGATGCTATATTTGTCTCTAACTGTTCTACTCCTAGTTTCTGTCGATGTCAAGTGTGGCATTATATAGATAGATAGATAGATACTTTATTAATCCCAAGGGGAAATTCACATAATCCAGCAGCAGTATACTGATACAAAGAAACAATATTAAATTAAATAGTAATAAAAATGAAAAAAAAAAAAAAAATGTTAGCATTTACTCCAAGGCATTTCCCTCATTGGAAGCTGCAGAGATTGGAGGTTTTCCTTTTGTATTCTCATAAAATCTGAAAAATAATGAAAAAGGTTTGTGTAATAAATAACTGGTGGACCTCAGGCAGATGTTATTATGCATTTCCTACTGTATTGTATGTGTCTTTGTATTTGTAAATCTGTGTAAGCTCTCTAAGCCTGTCTGAAAAGAGCTATTAAGAAATACAGTATCATTTCCTTTGTTGTATCTTTATGGTTACATAACAAGTTAGAAAATGGCATAGCATTTAGGTGCTTTTGGAGACTTAACTGATGCAAAAGCTGAAGTATTTTACTTTTTTGAAACTTCAAAAAGTTAGTTTGCCATCACTTCCCCTATATCTTCATATTTTAAATAATTCTTGAGGCAGATTCAACACTTAAGCGCCAGCTTAAGTGAAAAATTAAAGAAAACGTACTTGCAGCACAAACACTGACTTAATCAGTTTTAACGCAAAAAGATGCAGACGAAAGAAGAGAAGAAGTGGGTCGCTAGGGTCACTTTTAGTGTTACCTTACCACAAACACCAGGAAATGTGAGCTGGGGTATCAGTGACTAGTGCATATATGTGCGCCTCCTTCGACATTTGATCCCTTCAGGAGTGGTTGTTGGATGAGTAAAACTGAAAAATCTGCAAAATATGCAAGTTAAAGTAACCTCTCTCAAGGAGAATTTGAAATTTGATTGAAGTCACACAGAATATTTCTCTGTCATAATGTAGACAAATTCACAAATTTGCTAATCCTTTTCAATGGCAGCTTGTGACATTTTCAAAAATGTGTACAGCACACTGTATTCAAGATATGCAAATTGACAAGTCTCATTTGAAGAGTAAATGTGCCACATTTTAACAAAATTGGTCCATTGGGAGCCAAGTTGACTCATACAGACAGACAGACATTGGTATCAGCATGTATGTTTTGATGTGCTTTATTTAAAAATAAACTTCTTTAACCCTAAAAGTGAGACAGTGCTGAGGGAAACACTGTGACAAAAACCGGGCATAAAAGACTGAAGAAAACACTGAACAAACACAATTAAGTTCCTCATTCACAATCTGACAAATATGATTATGTTTTCTCCAGCAATGTTTGGTACCTTTGCTATAAATAAAGACTCCTTGATTGACATGATATATGTATGGTCCCAGGAAAGTGCTTGAAGACCATTTTCTCCCTTGTCAGTTTTTATTGCTAAACTGTCACAGTTTTCAGTATGTCACGGAAAAGTACATCATGAATGGGATCACACCTTGCATTGAAAATTTTGTTGACTATGTAACAGATCCACTTTAAAAATGCATCTACAGGCAACCATTCTCCAGTTACTGCGCAAAAGGAGATTATTGATGATTGCTGAAGAGGCTGCAGAGACTTCTTCAGTCAATCAATTAATCAATCTAACCTACCTTAAATAATTATATCTATCAATCTACTTTATGCTGCTTTTCATATCTGTCTATATATTGTGACTAGCATAACTACTGTATGCTTCTCTGACTTGGAATACATTATTTATATGACCAAACTGTACTAAATAAAATTTATCATTAAATAAGAAAAATTGAGGATTGAATATATATATACAGGAGTCCTCTAACGTTGGAAGAATTTTTAAGCATTTGTCCAAAATTAACTGTAAGACGGGATTTGAAGTGCACTCACTGCAGGGTGCAGCGGATTGCAAGAGGAATGAGCCTGCTGCAGAGGGAGGATGACTTCACAGTCAGGAGTCTGGTTAACTTTTTGACCTGATCTATCTTACTAATAATAATAATAATTTTTACTTATATAGCTCCTTCCTCAACCCCAATGACACTTTATAAAATATGTAGAAATATAAGGAGACAGAAAAATAACAAAATAAAACAAGCAATATAGTCACAATATTCATACATTCCATAAGAGTGAAAAATCTACAATTGAGGGAAAATATTCATGAAACAGAAAAACTTTCAGTTTACTTTTAAAAGAAGTGAAAAGTCAAGCAAAATGACACCTTTTATTGGCTAACTAAAAAGATTACAATATGCAAGTTTTCGAGACAACTCATGCCCCTTCTTCAGATCCTGAAGAAGGGGCCTCAGTTGCCTTGAAAGCTTGTATATTGCAATCTTTTTAGTTAGCCAGTAAAACGTGTCATTTTGCTTGACTTCTCACTACATTCATAATGGCTAACATGGTACAGAACCTTAGTACTTTTAAAAGAAGAAAGTGAAGAGCAGTTGTGCATATGCTGAGGGAGGGAGTTCAAGATGCAGGGGAGTGATGATACTGAATAATCTGTTGCTCCAGGAAGAATGTTTGGTCAGTGGGATCATTAGGATCCTAGTACCAGAACACCTAAGGGCATGTTGAGGATTATATCTCTGAAAGAAGTAGGCAACATACAATTATGTAGAAGTTAGATAATGTACAATTTTAAAAGTAATGAGTGCTATTTTGTATTTCATACATGATGAGACAGGCAGCCAGTGCAATTGGTAAAAGACTGGAGTGATGTGCTCTGTTCGCTTGGTGTGTGTGAGGACTGTAGCGACTGAGTCCTGGATATACTGTAGTCTAGACAGTGTTTTAACAAAAAGGCCAGAAAGCAGGCAGTTAGAACATAAGAACAATCTACACGAGAACAAGCCATTCAGCCCAGCAAAGCTTGCCACTCTTGTCCACTTAATTCTTCTAAAATGTCGTCAAATCATGTTTTTAAAGTCACTAAAGTCATATAGTCTACCATACTACAAGGTAACTTATTACATGTGTGTCTGGTTTACTGTGTAAAGAAAATGTTCCTAATGTTTGTGCAAAATTTACCCTTAACGTGTTTCCAACCATGTCCCTGTGTTCTTGATGAACTCATTTTAAAGTAACAGCCTCCATCTACTGTACTGTACTTATTCCCTTCATAATATTAAACACTTTAATCATGTCGCCTCTTAATCTTCGTTGACTTAAATTGAAAAGGCTCCAATCTTTTAATCTTTCCCCAAAAATGATCCCCTGTAACCCTGGATTCAGCCTAATTGCTCTTCTCTGAACTTTTTCCAGCACTGCTATGTCATTCTTGTAACCTGGAGACAAAAAATGTACCCAGCACTCCAAGTGAGGTCTAAGAGGTGCATTATAAAGCTTCAGCATATACTTCTTAAACTTGTACTCTACATTTTCTGCTATATAACCTAACATTCTGTTAGCCTTTTAAATGGCTTCTAAACACTGTCTGGCACTTGATAATGGTTCGTCCACTATGACTCCTAAATCCTTCTCATAATATGTATTTTTGATTTTCAGACCTCACATTGTGTATTCAAACCTAACATTAGCTTACATTTAATTTCATCTGCCACAATTCTGCCCAAGACTGTATGCTGCCCAAGTCCCACTGTAATAATTCAATGGATTCTAAATTATCTGCCAATCCACCTAGCTTGGTATCACCTGCAAACTTGACCAGTAATATTCTTATCTAAATCATTTATATCTACTCTCTATATATAAAATCCTAAGCCTAAAAGTGCAACAATTTTGTGCAACGATTTTATGTGACTTTTTGTCACACTTTAAACCTGGCTTAATTTAAAACCTACATATATATGTATATATTTGGTATCATTCTTTTCAGAATTTATCAAACATCAAATGTGATGTTGTTAGATTTTCAGATTCTTATTCCATTTTTAAATTATAAGCTAAAAAATATCAAGAACTCACATCTAGTGAGATGAGACTTTGTGCCAAGAGATTTAACCACACCCAGGGCCGGAAATAAAAGACAAAGAGTAGGACAGCTGCTGTAGAGGCTTTTAAATGTTTGAAGTGCTGCGTGAGATGCAGATCACCCGGCACATCAGCAGCAGCAAGCCAGCAGCTGATCGAGCAAAGAGGAGGTAAATAAAACCTGTATTTGTTTCCCATTGTATCACCGTTTAAGAGGGGGTTTTGGAGGAGCGACTGCATCTCCTTGGGGTGCGTTCAACCTAAGGGGGGGTAGCAGCAGCACCATCACTGACCCCTGTGGAACAACACCACTCTTAAAGTCAGCCAATTCTCATATTGTTCCTTGCACCATAACCCTGTGCTTTCTTTGTCTGAGCCGATTTTGCACCCGTCTACACACAACACCCTGAACTCTCCCCTCTTTTAGTTTAAAAAGACAAAAGCAGATACAAATATTTGAGGTGAGAAGTAATGCGAGCTTGTGCAAGTGAGTCAGCATCTCTCCTATTTAGTAATGGACGAAGATGATAATAAGCATTTTTGATAAGTGAGCTTACATGAGGCTGAAAGGTAAATGTTGAGTTGAAAAGGACACTTAAATTATGTACCATCTATGAAGGTTGGATCAATACAACATCAATGTTAAGACTGAAGTCTGAAATCTTGGAGGCAATTTAGTTGGAAGCAACTAATTACACTTCAATATTATCAGCTTTGGATCTTATCTTCTTTGGCTCAGTTAGGTAAAATAGTTGCTTTCTGCTGTCTGCATAAAGTGAGAAATGGCTCACCATGGGATCACCATCTGTGCAAAGTGAGCCTGGTTACATTTGTGCTATGACCCATATTCATTAAATAAAATTTAGAAACAACTTGCTGCAGAATGTCAGGCTCTTCCAGAGTACAGTGGAGCTCAAGTGGATAGAAACTTTTACAGAAAAAGTAAGAAGTCTTATTAGTCACTACAGCCGATGAAGATCTCGTTTACCTTGACTTGCCAACACAGTTGATTTCTCCACTTCATATCCTGTTACTGGTAAGGATGGAAAGAAACAGGAGCACTGCCTGTAAATTAAATCTGTTTTGAAGAGAAGTCCTCCAGATTAAATGTAGTCAAGGATCAGCATAATGTATTTGTACTTTTTTAACATCTTACTTTTGAAGCACATAAAAACACGCACAGAAAGAAATTTTACATTTTTATTGCAAATAAATTTTTCTTTGTAAAACCATTCACGTTTTCTGCTCATGTTGTTTATGTGAAGCTGAGAAGTCATAACTTTGGGTGAGCATTGTGTTGATAGTTTTCTCCTATAAAGCCACAAGAGTGTTATTTCATAATCATTCTTTACATTTCTTTAAGTTATTCTCTATAAGGTTAGGCAGAAAAATAAATTGTCTGCAGATGGGCTTTGAAGAGCCCAGGGCTGACAGCAGTCTTCCAGACTCTGATGTCTCTGGGATCCATGCCACTGTCTCCTAGCATTCATAAGCCATTTTTGAAATGAATGACAGTTAAGTGCCATCTCAGTCTAACACTGCATACCCTGAGGACAAGAGCCATTGTTCCTGTATAAGAATACTAGAGCTAAAGTACAGTTCATGTAGATCTTGACCCCATTTTATTTTAATACAGTATAACAATAATAATAAAGATGATTACATAGCGATATACCATATAAATTCAGCACAGGAAAAGCTACCTGCCATGGCCGGAAATGACCCTGGGCAGTGGTATAAGTCTAAATAGAGCACAGAATGAGGAATGGAAAAAGGCAAACATTTAACTGGTGGAAGAGAGACAAGGGGGCTATATATATCCAGTCAATAAACCTCCCTTTATCCCAAGGCCAATACCTTAATTTTGATCTTCTTGCTATTAGTAAGCCTTTTCTGAACACTCTTGAAGGCATTAAGGCATAACGAAGTTGGACCTTCTAGTCCTGATCATGTCTTCCATTGTGTGTAGCTGTGGAAAGGAAGTGTCACTATTGTGGACACTAGAGGGCTCTGTCGCTCCTCAAACCCAACACACAGACACTGAGGACACAAGTTAAAAGCACAAAGAGCTCATTTATTTCTTGTCAAACTCTTCATAAGGCTTTTTACCACTACTGCCACAAGTAAATAAACAACACAACACACAGTTATTCTTTCTCTATCTCTCTTTCTTCCTCCTCTGCTCCTCCTAGCAAGATTTGTCCATCATCCACCTGACTCTGGCTCCTCGATGGGGTTTAAGGTGGTTCCTTTTATAGTGGCCAATCTGGTAGTGCTTCCGCTTTTCTGCCCACGTGGTCTGCCAGCACTGATATGTGGGCAACTGAAGACTGGACCAATGTCATGACAAATCTCAATTTCTGCTGGGATATGCAAAGTGTAAAGTTACAATTTTGCATATTAAGCATGAATTTATATGACTTCGTGTCAGCTGTGGGGAGTGTCTTCATTTGTGGGGAGTGAAAATCATTTGAATGCTACAATGTACCCATACACTTGTTGCTCACTACACATATCTATTTATGGACATGGTCTACTATTTTCAAAGGATAAAATCAGCTGGATAATAAGACAACTCAAACTGCTTCCCTAAGCATCACTGACACTTCATTTTAACTCAAGAAACCTGCACGGTCTCTAGATCTCAAATCCACAGAGGACCATTAGAAGGAGGAAACAGTGGATTCACAAGAAATGAATGTCTGACTGAAAAATCTTCAGAAACTGTGTGATGATGTTGGGTTATGGTGAAACAGAATCTCTAAGGAACGTTCCCACCACTTTATTGAGTTCTTGTCTTGAAAAATTCAGGTTATTCTGGAAGCACATGTGATTCCCGGTACTGGACAGATGTGCCTAATAAAGTGGCTAATAAGTATACAGTACATGTTTTATCTTTATATACACAGCATATAAAAAGCTATTCTGGGACATGGGATCCGTGTATCACTTAGTATACTCATTTCAGACCACTTTAGATTCACTAACTGATCTAACATGATCATGTTTGCATTTTGGAAGGTAAAACTACACAAACATATTGTGCAGAAAGAAAACATAGAGAAAATAGATCAAGGGTTGGGGAATGCTTCTTTGATTTCTTGATACAAAAAGAAATGAAATTGAGTTGGCAGGAAGTGAAATATGGAAATGACGTCTTTATCAGTAGTGGACCGGACGCTAAGTCTTTGGTAGAGGGACCTGGAAGTTGAGTTATTATGGAGAGCCGGAAGTATCGTTGTTGCAGGGATTTGAGGTATTTTATGGTTGTTGTTCTTCTGTTGGAAGAAGACAAAAGGCATTAATACTCTGTTCCAATCCCCCATCTTTCGTACCTTGCCGCTCATTTGGGCCCTTTGGCTGCCCCCTAAGCCTGAGTGTGTGACAATATATATACAAACTCCACACAGTTAGCTAGCCGAAATTTTGAAACCCAGTCAGGTCAGTCTGTTGCAGTCATGCCACAGTAGTGCTGCATTGCAATGTCACCTTGGTATGCAAAAGCGTTGCACACAAAAAAGCAGGAAAATATAACTTTAATTTTATTTGTACGTTAAACATATAAAATTAACTACCAATGAAATTTTAACGATTTTCAAAAACAAATCCATCTGTGCTTAATACTCAAAGCATTTCTGTTTTAAGGTTTTAAATATTCATGAGAACAATTAAATCCCCAGCTTTCCAAATCCCAAATTTTTGGCTTATTGTGTCTGAGACTTCTTTTTATTTTATCAAAACAAGACTCTTGAGAAGAGCTTATTAATTCCTATTCATGTCATTTGCTTAAAGTAACATTGGTGAGATCTGATACAAGCTGCAACTCTAGTCAATTTCTTTTATGTACCTAAAGTTTGTGATTGATCACAGATGAATACTACATTTATTTATTTATTGCTTGATTTAATGTATTATTACTGGAAAAGTTAAAAGTAACATTACAATTTTACTAGTCTTATTATCAGGATGTTTTCCATTCTGCAGTACATTAAAAAGCTAATAATAAACAACAATAATCACCAAGACAAATATGGAACAATAACATAACCAAACACAATTTACAAAACACTGTGGTAAGTTGTATAAAACAAAGACAAAAGACAATTTATGAGAGATAAAAATGATTTAAGATATAAGTATTTAGAAAATAACAAAACAAATCAATGACTGCAGCTCTGCCCTTGAAGATGAAACTGGTTGTTTTATTTTTAAAACGAGTAAAAAAGATATTAACTCTGATATAATGAGGAATCTTGTGTAAATTTAAGAGAAGTGTCCTTTTTTCCAGGATTCACCTTTGTGGAGCACTGCAAGTTCCATAAAGAAATGTTGGGTTACCTGTCTGTCATCCCCGTTTAATTCTCCCAACAAAAAGTAACAAAAAAGGGCAATTATGTGCACTGATGCAAGATCTCAAAAATCCAATAAGATGGCCATCAGGCTAGGCAATTGTTTAGTTCTGGTTAGGGACAAAGGAGCTCTGTCCTGTGGTATGTTCTGTTCAAGACTAAACACTTCCTTCCGGCAGCCTTGGGCTTTATATGTGGGGGAGTGGAAGGGGCCGAGTCAGTTGCCTTCACTGGGGCATCTTCTCTGTAGTGCAGAGGAAACAAAAGAGAAAAAGTTAGCACAAGCGCCCACTCTCGACCCGGTGTGGTAGTACCTACCCCAGATGAGCCTGGAGAGTGATTTACAGACATGCATACATGACAGCTTGAACGTTGTACAATACTACCGTGTTTTGCAAAGGCTAGGTTTTTAATTTCTTCTCCTCTTTTCATTGTGGTTCTTTCTTAATTATAGTCTTCTTGGGCCTTTTAGATAGATAGATAGATAGATAGATAGATACTTTATTAATCCCAAGGGGAAATTCACAAGTAGTAAAAATAGTAAAAAGTGTCCAGGGAGCAATTCCACTTTTACTTGATCTTCTCCCATTTTTCCATTTAAACCCATCAACTGATCCATCCTTGTCTACTTTGTTTAACCCTTAACTACTCATGCTGGTGTATTTTGTACACCAATCTCAGATATTTTTGTACAAAGTCCTTTTACTTGAACCTACCGTCAGCATCCAATCTATCCTCATCATGATTCTGCACAAGTACATTGTCTCAATGCCTTCCCTCCAGTGTGCCTCCAGCTGTTTTTATGAGTGGATGCTGTGAAATAAATGACTGGACACACAACAAAGGTTTGGGGCAGTTCCCAAGAACTGATGTCCTCTGGGCTTGGACAGGATGGATTTCTTGTATTTGGTCTGCTGAGAGAAAATAGAGAGGTTTAGTGCAACCTGCCGTCCCCCAGCCTGGTGTGGGACTGGCATTTTCTGATCCCTTCGGTTGACTCCCAAGCGCACATGTGTGACAATGCACAGTTGCAAGTTCCATATAGTGAATTTGGTACACCACGCGGGTACTTACAGTACATATATATGACAATGATGAGATCTTCTTGCAATGACTTTGTATGCAAAGAAAATTCAACAACTGAAGAGAAATGTGATATGTGTGCAAATCCTGCAGTGGATGAAAGTGTGACCGATGACGAATGAGCACTAGAGAAGTGAATCAGGTTTATTTTCAGATAGTTCTAGACTGTGTCATACTATTTAGTAATATGTTATTAAATTACATTAAAACATGTACAATTTAAAATTATGGCAATATTTTATATTACAACATCACAGCATGCATATAAATAGCCATTTTAACACTGGTGCATAAAATACACCACGTAAGTACTTATGAGATGAGAAATTGTGTGAGTAGTTAAGGGTTAAATGGTTTATAATATACTTAATAAAACAATCAAAATAGTTCCAATTATTCCTATATATAGTGCATCCGGAAAGTATTCACAGCGCATCACTTTTTCCACATTTTGTTATGTTACAGCCTTATTCCAAAATGGATTAAATTCATTTTTTTCCTCAGAATTCTACACACAACACCCCATAATGACAACGTGAAAAAAGTTTACTTGAGATTTTTACAAATTTATTAAAAATAAAAAAAACTGGGAAATCACATGTACATATGTATTCACAGCCTTTGCTCAATACTTTGTCGATGCAGCTTTGGCAGCAATTAAAGCCTCAAGTCTTTTTGAATATGATGCCACAAGCTTGGCACACCTATCCTTGGCCAGTTTTGCCCATTCCTCTTTGCAGCACCTCTCAAGCTCCATCAGGTTGGATGGGAAGCGTCGGTGCACAGCCGTTTTAAGATTTCTCCAGAGATGCCATGTAAAGTCATAAGAGTCCTAAAGGGGGCTCAGTGGTTAGCACTGCAGCCTTATAACTCCGGGAGCCTAGGTTTGATTTCAAAGGTGTTTGTGTGGAGTTTGAGGTCCATCCATAAATTTTGTAACTTGCTTTTTTAGCTCAGGGTCATGGAAAATTGCTAGAGGAGCACTGGACTCAAAGTGACAATCAATCATGGATATTGCAACTTGTAGTTTGGAGGGTAATAATTGTGAGATTCAAGATGTATCTATCCATTTCAGTCTCTCTTAACCTGAAGTAAAATTTGAGGACACAAGGACCTGCCTTATAGCTCTGGGATCTAGAGTTTGATTTCAAGGGTGTTAATGTGGAGTTTGTGGAAGTCCCCATTTACTACTTACAACAACATAAAGGAGCTCATTCTATGTTATCTGGGGACTCTAGATTGGCCCCTTGTGAGCTACGAGAGGTATGTAGGTATGGAAGTATATGTGTCCTGCTATAGACTGGCACCCTATCCAGGTGTATACTTACAAGCAATACTGCAGGGATGGGCTTTAGACCTATACAGGAAAAAATGTAAGGTAAGGTAAATGAATAAACTGAAATCTTAAAATCTTTAATCATTTTTCAAAAAATGTTAAAATCCTGTTTCGCTTTGTCATTCTGTGGTATGTAGTATTGTTTGATGTGGGGAAAAATGAAATCAAATAATTTTAGCCGAAGGCTACAACAAAGTAAAAAGATGAAGGAGTCTGAATACTTTCTGATTCCACAGTAGCTTGTTTTTGATGCTTACATAAATAAGTACAACTAAAAGCAATCCACGGACAAACAGGACAGCTGTGTAGTTTCTTCAGAGCAGAAAATGGTGTCACATAGTTTGTGTAATGTTGGACTTCTAACTTTCTTTAGGATTTACTCTCTTGATTTATAGTCTTAGAGTCATTTATGTCAGAATCAACCACACTTCTAAACTAACGTATTTTTTTTACAATTGGTAAGAGTATCCAGTTTCTCTTCTTTTATAACTTGAAAAGCCCCTCCAGTCAGTTAGAATTCCATAGATGTTGTTGAAGAAATCTAACCTGATCTAACCTGTCGGAATTCTATGCAAAGTCCGTAGGACAAATGTAACATTTTAACATCTTAGTATTCAATCCATGTTATTTTTTTCAAAATTACATATTTAGCAGTTTGTTATTTGATGCTGCCATCTTTTGACACCTATCAGCTTGTCATAAGCATATTGTTTATAGTTGCTATCCCAATTTAAGATGGCACCATACTGTATTTGGCAATCAAGCATTGGATTCTTTGTCAAGACAAATAAGGTTTGATAGACATAGATGGAGTTAAAAGAACATGGAACATTTTGGAACTTTTGCAGTGTAGCTTTTGGCTACAAACTTGGTTTGTGTTGAGGGTTTAAGTGTTTGTTTTTGTTTTGTCCTTTTCTGATTTCCCTGAACCCTATGTGCATTATGACTTTGATTTTTATTTACTTCAAGCTTTTCCTTGTTGCTTTTGCAACATCGAAGTTTTGGAATCATAATACAAAGAGCACTTAAATAAAATTACCATGTTAAGGACCATAGCAACACACCAAAACTTGCACCACAATACAGTAGGAATGTTCACAGGCAATAATAATCCTATGAAAACACTGACTACTAAATTAATCTTTATTGATTTTTAATTTAAAAAGTTACTGTGGTTTAAAAATTCATCCATGCCAGTCTTAGAAAGTTAATGTTTAATGTTAAATTCATGTAAATGTTTGCTTAGTTTCTATAGAGCATCAGTTTCTTATAGCTGCCTAGAGTATGATACAGCCTTTTACTCCCTGTAAGTTAACATGAGATTGAACCTACTTGATTATATCTGTAGAACAGAGTGTTAATTAACCCAATGAGTAAATTGTCCTACTGCTAGCATAGACTGTTAGATATGATTGCAAATAGAACAGGGGATGGCATACGGTTTTCTGACCGTGTTTAACGTGCTTACATGATTAACTTGCCTAACGTGCCGTAAGTACAACTGTATAACCAAACTTAAAGAAATGAAACAAGATTTATAAGCTTTAAATAGAACTTTTCTTAAACAAGAACTTTTCTTTGCTATATCAATTTATTCTCTATTTTTATGTGGACTGATTTGCTTTGAACTTTTAAAGCAAAGATATTTGTCTATGGAATTATCTGATCACGTGTCACACTGGTGCTTAAATCATTCTATGAAGCAAACTAAAAGCTGCAGAACTTTGATAATTTTGTAGCGGTCCAGTGCCACTAAGATTCACACCGTCGCAGACACTGTAATTTATTTATTTTTTTGGTAGAGATTCCAGGGATGCACCCAGCCTTGGCCCGACCCACACACACTCACAAGTAGAGACAAAAAAACAACAGGTAATAAAACAATTAAAGAATGTATTAATCACTAATAAATGAAATATAACTACAAGCTAAATAATCTCACCCCAGTCCCCTTACAGCGAAGTACAATAAACACAAATAAACAACCACAATATACACTCAAGACAATGTCCTTATACAGTCCAATACAGCAGTAGCAGGTGAAAGGATATGGTGTGAAGATGAGAATTTCAAGAACAGCTTCCGTAGCAAATGGGTGAAACAGTCCTACCGGTAGTCCTGAGTGGCGAGGAGTGAGATTTCTAGGAGCGCTCCTTTTGAAGATGCACAACGATTAATCCACCATTATACACACAACAGGCAAGCACGAGACAGTCCATTCATCCTAACGGGAAATGATCCAGGGCACAATTAACTTTTCAGACAACACGTTGCACAAGATACAGAAAAACACCGATCTCCAGTTGCTCCGTCAGGCCTCCCTTTTCAACTTTCCTGCTGGCCTCATTCATCCCCAGCAGCCCTTACTTCCATTCCCGTCATCCTATGTGGATAACTCCCTTGGGCTACTGGGAAGTTAAGTTCTCCCCAAGGTAGCACCGCTACAGTTTTGGATAAATACAGCTACAATACCTGCATAAAGATATATACAACTGGGAAAAAAAATCTGGCTCTGAGGTTAGGGATCTGCACTGGCAATCAGAAGGTTTCCGGTTCGAATCTCGTAAATGCCAATAGGGACTCTGCTCTGTTGGGCCCTTGAGCAAGGCCCTTAACCTGCAATTGCTGAGCGCTTTGAGTAGTGAGAAAAGTGTTATATAAATGCAAAGAATTATAAATCTGTCTTTCTTCACCAACTGCTTTTACTAAGGTTTAATTCAGCTTCAAGAAACACAGACTTTATTAAAGTGGAAGAGATGATTTGTGACTAGGTGTATTGCATTATGACTACGACAACCAAAGCGCCCCGATTGGAAGAAGTCATGTCGAAACTCTCCACACCCTGCGATGATATTAATAATCATTTGGCAACAAGGTGAATAAAATGTGAGAACCTGACACCTCATTTATGTCAGTGATACTGTTTTCCTGAGCTGGCTATTATATTAATGTCAGTTCATCTGCATTATGTTTTACTCACCACTTAACAAGAAGTATCACACAGGGGAGAACGGCAGATGACTAATAACTAAGCTGTCCCAAAACCCACCCTTAAAGGTCGTCAAGGTTTCAGCTTCCATTATGTCTCAGGACTTTGTTTTGGATTTCCACAACTCTTCGCATAAAGACACGTTTCCTGGCCTCTGCCCTAAAATGCACTCCCTCTTAATTTCAACTGACGTCCTTGAGTATATAATTTGATATTTAGATGAAAGAATTCTGGTAGACTTACTTTATCAATGACTGAGAATTTTGAAGACCTGGAATAGGTTCTCACGCAATCAGTTCTGCCTGAGACTAAACAGGTTTAATTTTCTGAGTCTGGTGGAGTTGGACATGTCCTTAAGTGCTAGAAGAGTTTCAAATGCAGCCATGTCTTTTTTGTAGCATGGTGACCAGAACTACATACAATACTCCTGGGGCCTCATGTATAAACGATGTGTACGCACAAATATGTTGCATAAAAACATTTCCATGTTCAAATCGCGATGTATAAAACCTAAACTTGGTGTAAAGCCACGCACATTTCCACGGTAGCTCATACCCTGTTGTACGCAAGTTCTGTGCTCGGTTTTGCTGACTGGCAGCACCCAGCATCAAAGCAGTGCTACTGTTCCTGTGTGGCTACCCTTTCTTTTTTAGATCCACATCCCTGACGCGGCTTTATAAATACACTGAAATTAACCACATATTGTTTATTAGTTTAATGCATCTATTTGTAATTAACCTGTAACAATATAATGGTCCATTGAATGGTCAAACTATTCCAAATACCATAACTGCTTGTTACTCTCACTGCACCTTCTTTTTCTTCTTTCAGCTGCTCCCGTTAGTGGTTGCCACATTGGATCATCTTTTTCCATATTACTCTCACTGCACCACTCGGAGTATTTATATCACTGGTGAATCACAGCAGCTGCTGATCAGAAAGAGAATTATCAGGATACAGCATCAAGCACATGCTGCCTCAGCCTTGGAAAAACGCTTCAGTCTTTCCTGTACGGACCTTGCAATTCAGAAACAGTCCAAGAACTTTAAACAAAGTCAATCAGTCCATCAAGTGCTCCTTGTAGAACTGTTTGTACTTATAAGTACAATTACCTCACTGTAAACTTGCACTTCAGTTATAATATTGCACAGCCTGCGCCACTTTATAAAGCATGTATTTACATATGATGACGATATCATTTTTAAGATGAAATGCAGCAAAATATGTTGATTATATTATACAGATAAAACTAAATTCATTTAAATAATCTGTACTGTTAATAATCAAACAAGTGAGGACACAGTGCTGCAGCGCCAACTAGTTCACAGATTGATTCTGATCGATTGCTGTATGCTGGAAGGATAGATGGATAGAATAATTAATCACGTACTACGAAGATATTTCAATGTTCCTTAAAAGTTTTGAAGAATCGTCGTTGCAAGCTTACAGATGGCTTAACGTCTATTACAGAGCTGGTTATGTGGCGATTGGGTATTTGGAGAAAGAAAAGTAAGGACATGAATTGTAGGTTAGTACGTTTGAAAGAGACAGTACCGCCACCGTGTTCCCATGTTTAATAACATGCTTTCATTCCTATCATCATGAAAAAGATATCACATATACATCTCAGTATTTTAATTATTCAGACAGCTGTAATGTCACGAATGTAATGGATTCTGTGTCCTCACAGAGGAAGAGAAAGCCGGTTTAAGAACCACATAGTGATTCACACACAGAGCACAAAGAAGATCAAATACAAAACAAAGCATTTAACATGTTACTTTAGTTACGATGGGATTTGAGAAACTAGTAAATTAATCGATTTTAAGATGAAGTTTATGATGTTCTACTTTAATGACAAAATAAACTACGTGATTAAAGTGGAAATTTCGAGATTAAAGTTGACATTTCCTGCTTTTTTCCCCACTGTGTGACTATTTTTTTTTTCTCTGTACCCTAATAAGCTTTCATACGACACTCAGACATTGGGTTACGACTCGCCTTTCATGGCGACTTGGATATGTGACAACTTCTTTTTTATTTTGGGTACTGTGCGACTTTGTGGACTTGAGCTTTCGAGTTTCTCAGACACTCTGTCACTCGATCAACTTCCTTTTGTTAATTATACCACTGTTTAAACCAACAAATAATAAGTTTTTCCTTGCCTCCACTTGGTATTCGCTGAAATTCTTCTATTTTCTCCCGTGCTTTTCCTATTGTCTTTTCACAGAAGGCTGAGCTTAAGGGCTATTTATATTGATTTGTATATTCATAGAGGTGTAATTCTGGGAGGAGTTGGGGTGGGACAAAAGGTGCGTTCACGAGCATTACTTTCACGCTGACCGGGATTTATGTAGCGGAAGAACGTGGAAGTTGGAGTACGCACAGATTCCTGCATTTAGATTTATCTGTGTGTAAGCACATTTTGGCTCTTGTGCTTATGTCATGTTATAGTGCGAATTCTACGCACAGAGTTATGCATGAGGCCCCAGGTGAGGCCTTTGAACCCAGAACACTGGGTCCTTGAGATAGTGGTGCTAAATACTATCACCCCGCTGTTGATGTAGAGCAATGCATGATCACAGAAGAAACATTAATGTTGGCCAGGTTGGACAATGTTACCATTTCACTTTCAGTCATTCAGTTTTGAAACGTGTTATCAAGTAGTGCTTTTAGTGTGGCCCAAGAAACTTTACATGAGTCCTCATTTCACAATTCTTTCAAGAAGCAAGACATGTATAAGATATTTTTTAGGATTAAACAAGTGCATGAGCCTTGGAGTTTTTTTACAAACTGGTGAAAATTTTACTTTACTTGCAGTTAAGTTTTTTCATTTTGACAAGCGCTGACAAAAATTTCAAAGCTCAAAAAGGAGCTGAGAAGTATTCCTGAAAGTATTGTAAATGGAATGATGAAGGTATAGTTCACAGTGGACAACCCTTGCAACTGTAATATGTGTTTTTTAGAGGAAAACAGCTATTTGTGATTCACTTTGGATAAAAGTGATTGCTAAGCAAATAAATATAAATGTATTATGACACCTTAGCTATTAGGTAAATAAATGGGCTTAAATATTTGAATGGTCTCTTCTTATTTGCTCTTATTTTCTTATGAAAGGTGGCTGAAGGGAAATCTGCATTTATTCCTAAAATCCTCTTACTACATATTATAGTATATATGTTATTACTTTTTTCCTCAGTTTCAAGAATTATGTTTATAACAAATTAAATATTGTCTCCCCAATAAAGTAATCTGTTGATTATTTTATTTTCTGAAACAATTATCCCAGTACAGTATCTCAGGGGAACAGATTATATTTAGATAACATCAGAAACAAGTAAGGAATCAACAGTGGGTAGGACCAATCCTTCATAAGGTAGAAATCATATCCACTCACTCCCTACCAGTTTAATGTCATAAATTTAGTTTTCATAAACATCTGTGCAAACTGCAGACGACTTGGAATGTAGAAATTCAACATAAACAGGGACCACACCAAGATTTAGGTTGAGAATTTGAGAGTTTTGCCACTATATTCTCTTAATACTGGAACTATCATGCACCTTTTCATTGCTTTAACTGCGGAGTCTACGCCATATGTTGTCTAACACTTTTTGACCTTACTATTAGCCCATCAGCTCATCATCCTGATAGTGCATCCTTATGCTCATAGCCACATAAACAATAGGTAGACTAAAACATTTAAAATATTACCACAATTTTCAGTTCCAAAACCCTTTTTAGGATTGCGTTGTTTAGCACAGCAAAATGATACTGCCCCGGTATTCATTAGTGAAAAGAATAACAACACATCTTTGTCACCTAGGAATATAAAATAACAAATGAAGTGGACATGATCTATTCTGGAAGTAAATTTAAAATTTCCAACCATATTTCTGAAGATATGTAAACATTTTTTATTGGCAAGTGGCATGTAGGCCTTTTACAAAACAGTCCTCATCAGCAGACAGCACTGATTCTTGGCATCTTTTGTGAGAATCACTTGCCTGCAAAATGGCATTGTGTAGTACTGCCAGCAGGAAGAAAGACAGAATTCCACTTTAGCATTTAATTGTAAAATGCAAATCAACACCTTGCAATCATCAGAACACATAAAATAGCAAATGAGGTACAAACTAGCATTTTTATATAGTATAAAACCATTTAATCCTTACTCGCATATTATACAGAATATGCATGTAAAGGGCATGTTATTTGATTGATTGAGTTAAAAATTGTACACATCAGCAGTCCGCATTGATTTTTAGGTTCTATGTGATCAGCTCCCCCACACAAAATGGTGGCACATCGCTAATGTTTATTTTGTTGTGTATGCATCCTCTCACATACTACTTATGGACTTTTTAGAAGATTAGAAAAATTTGAAGGGAAAACGGCCTTTCGCCCCAACAAAACTCAGCAAACCTATCCACATAATAAATCCAAAATGACATCAAGTCAAGTTTTAAATGTCCAAAAGTCTGTCAGTCATACTACTTGGTAATTTATTTAATGTATCCATATTTCTCTGCATGAAAAAAACTACACTCTTAACAAGTCTCCAACAGTGGTCCCATGTTCTATCGAACTCATTTTAAAGTAGCAGCATGGATCCACTGTACTAATTGCTTTTATTATTTTAAACACTTAAATCATGTTGCAGCTTAATCTCTGTTGGATTAAACTGAAAAGGTTCGCCTCCTTAAATCTCTCCTCATAACTCATGCCCTGCAGTCCTAGAATCATATTGTCATTAATTGTTCTATCCAGTACATATTACGTATTTTGTATAAGATATTTATTTGGAACTTTAACACAACACAACAACTTGAAGCCATAGCCTATCTCAGGAACACAAGACAGGATCCTACTCTGAACCAGTTCACACACACACACACACACACACACACACACACACAGAAATAATTCAGAATTGGCAATTAGCCTAAATACCCATGTCTTTAGGATGGGGGAGGAGCACCAGAGTAACCAGAGAAATACCCAATCATACAGAAGGAGAATATGCAAATGTCAGAGACAGTGACCTGGCTGGGATTCAGACTCATGACAATGGAAATGTGATACATCTAACCACTAAACCATCATGATGCTCTGATTTTTATATATTTAGTAATGATAAACATTTGCTTTAAAGTTTTTTTTTTATTGGTGTATATCTTATATATCATACCATATACTCTGCTGTTGCTATATTTTTCTGTACCAGTGGGAATAGCAACAAATAATTTTCATTGTACTATAAGGTATAGTGACAGTATAGTACACTAAATTTGAAAATGGAACTGAAATAATGCAGAAAATGGGCTCTGAAAATGGACAGATATATTTAAGGTTTGTCAGATTGTCCTAAGTATACATTTTTCTTATGGTAGCTTCTTAAAGATATATTATACTCACTTGCCATCTGTTCCTAGAATCACATTTATTACTATTATTAATTACATTACTAATTTACAGTCTTAGACTGTATCAGTTACAGAAGGTTGGGCTGACTGATAACATGCTGTCTTTGAAAAATAAAAGGATGAGACTCACAGGTCAGTTAGCTAACTGAAACGGACTTAATGGTCACTTCTCATTTATAATCCTTCTTATACTTTTAAGTAAGCAATCTGCAATCTGCCACTGAATTATCAAGAGAAAAACTTAGTTCCTTAATGACCAACAGGCAGCATTTGAAGAGCAGGGATTGGTTCCTCCATTTTAACTCAAGGGCAATTAGAAGAGCGGGGGGAGTGGATGGGGTCGCTTTGGTGAAATGAGTGCAGTTAGAAATGGAGATAAATATTATACAGCACTGTCGACCACTTCAGCAGACCAGAATTATGTTACTTTTGACAATAAATCTGAGATAAACTGATTTCAATAAATATTTTTTATGAGTGCATATTTTTGAACAAGCCAATACTGTTGTGCACCTGCATATTGTCATTAAGTTTCCAATACCCATAAACAATGAACATTAAGTACTTTTTGAAGATAAAAAACAAAAAGGAAATAACAAAAGAAAAAAGTAAATTAACTGATGGAACCAAAGAACATCTTTTTAAAGCTGATGGATATTGATTTTCAGAATGTGATAATAAGAAATGGTGGAAAAGGATGGTGCTTGTGAGTGAGTGAGTGAAGGTAATCAGTAACTTGTATTTTTTTTTTTTGTTGGTAGACTTTTATTCAAACTCACTGTATACTGAGGCTGTACTAATTTTAGGCTTTGAAACTAATAGAGCAATAATTTTAGCACTTTTTAGCTTTGAATGAATCAACTTTAATCTACTTTTGTAACATTAAAGAATACCGCTTTAATACTGAGTTCTGCTGCAATTTCATCCACATCAACACCATCAAGGACTGTAGCACACTCAACAGTAAGCAGCTCAAAGGAACTAATACTATTTTGTATAGAATAAAATATACAGAAAAGTTCTTGGATACATAATACTTCAGATACACGATTAACCAATGGCACAATAACTGATGTCCCTTAGACTCTGAAATTTCCTGAGCAAAGCCACGTAACACAGCTAGTCCTTAAGTAAAACTCAAATTCTTCAGATAACCAGGCAGCTGAGCCAGCCACATTTTTCTTATTTTTTCATCATCTGCAGTTATAGATGAATGTTTAGAAGTTTTTGTTAATTTTATGAAAACGCTAATGAAAATGATGTTACTTTTTTATCACTGTATCTTTTGTCAATTACCCTGAACTGGTAAGGTAATATTTCTCCTAAAAAGAAAGTACAGTGACCTTCACCTAAGTACTTAATAATCAGACACACACATTGACACTAGCGTCTACCACAAGGCAATATTGCTTATTGATTAATGCACTGAACTATAAACCATGATGCCACTGTTTCAATGTCCATCACATACTCTCTGTCTAACCCTCAACAAGTACCTTAATCTGCCAACGTTCCAGCTCAACAGTTATAGAAACAGCTGTACTGTCTGCTTTATATATTTGTAAGCTGCTTTGTATAAAGGCATCAGGTAAATAAATACATATACATATGGCATGCATTATGCCTCTTTTTTTATTTCATTACTCTGAATTGTTTTACAACAAAATCTATTTTTTCCCTATTTCTAATTGTTAATACAGACCTGTCTCTAACTTCTCTTAAGGGAAATTATTTTGTATACTTAATTAAAAAATTGGTGTAAGTTCAAATTTAGGTTGTATTAAAAAGAAAATTGACACACTCAGGATAAATTCTATTAGTTTAATTTAATTAAGGGAACATGTCACAGCTACTGTAATCAAGAAGGAACTAAACTGCAAAGATCAATCCCCCAGTTGTAAAAGTTTTATGCTGATCACTTGCAGATTAACTTAACTGATGAATCACACTTCATTTTTCCCACTAAAATGTATTTTTAAGTACTGAACAGAGATTATTACATTCTTAGCTGTTTCGCTGACTACCCGAAGAAACTTGACAGTAAATTATGACCTTCTGTAAAAGACCTAATAAGAAATCTCAGAATCAAGTGCTGGCTCCCCTTTGCTTCTGAGATATATATATATATATATATATATATATATATATTTTTTTTTTTTTTTTTGCATGAGAACATGTTTCAAGATAATTGTTAAATCTCAACAGTGATTCTATACTTTCAAATATTCCAGATGGTTTGTTCTATGCATCTAAAGTTCTGGGTATACCCATCCACCCATTTTGTAATCTGCTTGTCCAGTTCAGGGTCCTAGAGAGCCAATGCTTAACTTTAGTACAAGGTAGAAACCTACCTAAATGGGACACCAGAACTTTATGGCTTAACCCTTTACTTATCCACTGGGGGCTCTCTTAAGTCTCCCACTGCAATATACTCCAGTGTTATTTTAATGGTGCATTGCAGCTTATCTATTTTAGACATTGCTGTATCTACTGGAAACTTCTGTTTATTTTTCTGGCCTTGACAAATGTTAAAATGAACACAGATCTCAAAAATGGCAGCTTTCTGAGGTTGCTTCAGAAAAACAAAACAGTAACAACAAAAACTCTTTCACATTAAAAAATAATGTATAATTTCTCTATTTTAATACACATCAACAACATATTGTAAGTGGAGCAGAATAAAGTGATTTTGAATAGTCACACTTTATTTAACACCATTCTCATTTCAAAGCACTGAGTGCACTTAAACCCTCATTTGCCTGGAGCAATGCTTTGTGGATGAAATATCATTGAGAAGCATAATAAGATATTTAATAGAAAAAGTATCCAAAACAGGAAACATGCAGATCTTCATCCATCCATTTTCCATAACCTACTTAATTCTTAACAGGGGAGCAGTAGCCTTTTTCAAGCAGCATCTACCACAAGGCAGGGGTATAAATAGGGGGCCAGTTAATCACAGAAAGTAAATGCGTGCTAGGCAAATGCATCAAATGTGCATTATCTTTTAAATGTACAAGGAAACTAGAGTACCCCCAAAATATCCTGCTGAAAATAAAGAAAATAAGCAGAGAGTGGCTGAGCTAACAATCAAATGTGGGTTCCTAGCACCGTAACACTAGAACACATAGAGCAGAGTAGAGAAAATGGTTACAGCTATGACCCATGAAAATTAATATGAGAAAAGGTAGGACTTCTATGTGTAATCTGAATGTAGTCCCTGATGTTGAGTCATGAAAGAGGACCTGATGAGAAAGGAGTATTAAAGGAGATGCAATCGTATAAAGAGGTCTGTCAGCACAGTGTAACTCATCTGAATACTGTTGACCTAAACATTTTATTTACATTGAATAGTAAGTATATTTATTCACACACACTAAGTGTTTGTAATAGCTTATAGCGTAATACATTAAATATAACGACAATTCCCACTGTATAAGTAAACATACTGCATATTATATTAAACAAACCTGGCAGTTCACGTTTGAATATATGACACGCTTAATGGTGTTCTACAATAGCACAAGGCAATGTGGAGCTGGGAAAATGTACTCTTTATTACAGGGGTCTCCAACTCCAGCCCTGGGGAGCTACTGTGGCTGCAAGTTTTCATTCTAACTCTTTTCTTAATTAGTGACTAGTTTTTTCTGCTAATTAATTAGTTCCCTTTATTTTAATTGACTTTTCTTGAGACTCTGACCGCTGAAATTATTCTTTTTTTCTTAAACAGCACCTAAACATAAATTTGATGTGATGTGAGCCAACAGATGACAAACTAAGTTGGGGCCTCAAACTCCAACAAACTTCACTTCATTCAGTTTCTTAATTTGAAGCTAATTCTCATTGCTAATTAATAATCTTGGTGTTCATTCTGCCATGGCAGACATTTCCAAAACTGTTGATTTTCTATTTTAAGAGTGCTGTCAAAATGTTTTCTGGACCTGAGCAGATCAACATTACTGAGGCCTTCACCTTTCTTTATTTTCAGTTATTGTGTGATGGACACAGGCAATTTTCCCTCTAAGCTGCGCATCCACGCAGTAGTTGTAAACCTGCCACGCAGTCATTTTGTAATCCCGCGCACAGATCGTCAGTGACGATCAGTGATGTCACCCTGTGAAGTGAGATAAAGGCGGCAGACTGTCATTTACACGCCGGCGTGTGTAAATAACCAGCGAGCCACATTAGCTAGCACATTTTATTTAGTTGAGTGACCAGTCGCTGCACGGTCTACTGTACTTCACTCAGTTTGCTTTCTCTAGACATACAGTACAGTAGTGCATTAAATGAACAGTTTTCGTGTCGATTTCGTTAAATTAACAGTCTTTGTGCCGATATTTTAAAATGTTGAAGAGAAAAACATCTACAACAAGTGGTAAAGAAATGCAAAATAAGAAAGCGCGAGATTCATTTAAGCCTGAATGGTTAAAAGTAAAAGTAACCACAGATACTCCAGATTCAAGGAATTTTGCGGTTGAATTAGGTTGCATATACGAATACTCAGATGAGAACGGACTTAAGTGTAAGTTCTGTGCTGCTAGTTGAAGTAATAAGGCTAACAAAGACAACGAATATGTCATCAGAAAGCATTGGGATACGTGGAAGCTTGACTACTGTAAACGACATTTATCGTCGTTTCACTTAAAAAACGTTGAAATTCACTTAGAAAATGTTGAAATTTTGTACAATCGCTCTCATGGAATCAACCTGAAACGTCTTCTGGTTGAAACAAGTACTGAGCGAGAAGAATGAATTGAGCATAATGAGCGATAGTGATCAAAAGAGGAGCAAGTTCAAATCTTAATGGATAATGTCCTTCTTGCCATCAGGATGAACGCTTCGATGCTGTCAGTGCAAATGATTCACGACCATATGGGAAAATATGTTTCTATACCAGACAGTTGACGAAGTAAGAACTACACCTTTGAGTTTGTTGAAGCAATCAACGAAGTGGTTGCAAACAACATATTTATAGAACTTCGAGCTGCATCGTTCCACACGCTCATCGTTGATGAAAGTACTGACATAACAGTACATAAAATGCTAATCATCTACTTTAAATATCGTCCAACAAATTTGTGTGATTACAAAACCATTTTTGGTGGGATCATTCAGCTAACAGCATGTGATGCTTCAGCCCTTGAGGCAGCAATAAGACAATACTACACTGATCATCAACTCAATATGAACCGCATGGTTATGATAACGTCAGATGGGGCCATCAGTTATGTTAGGCCGTCAGTAGGGATTGGCCGCTTTACTCAAGGCAACGGTTCCTCATCTTGCTGAACAGCACTGTGTTGCTCACCAAAAAGACTTGGCACTTACTGATTCTTGGAAGGATGTTAGTTTGTTTAAAAATATTGAGATTCTGTTGCGTACTGTTTATACTTTATTTAGTCGATCTTCAGTTAAAAAAGGTGCACTTGAAGAATTGGCAAATGTAAATGATATGGATGTAATTTCTTTTCGACCAATTCATGAAGTTCGTTGGTTGTCATGTCACTTTGCTGTCAGTGCTTTTGTTAAAAATCTTGATGTTTTAGCTGCATACTGTGAAGAACAAGTGCAAGATTGCAATGATCCTGTTTGTAATTATGTTTTGAAATCATTGCGAGATCCACTGTATCAGATTGCTCTGTATACAGCAAATGATGTTTCAACTGAATTAGCTAATTTATCCATGTTATTACAACAAAGTAATTTATCACCAATTGAAGCACATCAATTTTGCTTTTCTAAAATCTGTAAATTGGAAGCACAATATCTGGGTGAGAATGTTTACTGGAATGATAAAGCCAAGCAAATTTTGAGTGAAAATGAAGGCATTGACACAAGACAGATCACACAGTTCATACGATCAGTCTGTGATCACTTAAAGGTAAGATTTCCAGTGGATGAACTACAATTTTGGTCAGCTTTTGATCCCACAGGTTTGAAAAATTATGCATTTGATTTTGGTGTCAAAGAGGTAAAAGAACTGTGCGTAAAGTATAAAGATTTGTTACATACAACAAATGATGAGTTGATTATTACTCAATACAATGACTTCACATTTCAGATCAGAGAGAAACTGAAATCTGGTACCATAAATTCACTACCTGAAATCGCAGGAATAACTTTAAATGATGAACAATTTTGCTCACTCGCAATGTTAATCGATATTTGCTGTACTTTTCAAGCATCCAGTGCTGATTGTGAATGAGGTTTTAGCCTCATGAATAGTGTTAAAGTGAAAACACGAAACACCTGACGTTACTCATTTGGATCATCTTATATGAATAAAATTATATTTAAATGCTGGAAAGACTGTGGCTTTGCACAAAACGTATAACACGTGGAAGGAATGTAAAATTAGATGTGAAAGTTCTAATAACCACCTTGTTAATTTTATCAAGCCAGATTTTTAACTGTTTCATACAGTATATAAAACTGTTGTGTTTTATTGTGTTTCAATACTTTAAGAACATGGTTTTATATTGTATTATCGTTATGTTATTAACAGTTTGATTATTGGTAGTGCCACTGTCACTTAGTTGACTTACATTGCGTTAGTTATTATATATCGTAATATAATACTTAAGTCAGTTATACTGATAGCTTATTGGCTACATGTGTTTTGTTTGTATTTATGTTTCTCTATAACTGGGCGATAAATGAATAAAGGTTCATACATATTATATTAATTTATCACACTACAGGCCTTCATCACATATTTAAATTGCAAGCCTAAAAATACGTATTACCTTGCACAAGTCGTTTCAGAGCACCGCCCACACAAAATATATTTTGCACAGGTTGTTATGTGTTAATTCATTTTGTGTCTTAATATTATTTGGTTGCTAATTAAGGAAAAAAGAAATAATTAAGGGGCCTTAGTCTTAAGTTGTGCATCAATTAAGACCCCTGTGACCCTGTAGTTAGGATATAGCGGGTTGGATAATGGTTGGTTGGTTGAGTTAATTAGCTGCACAATCTGATCACTTTGAGTTAATTAGCAGCAAAATCTGGTCACTAATTAAGAAAAGGGTTAGAATGAAAACCTGCAGCCACAGTAGGACCGGAGTTGAAGACCCCTGCTTTATCAAATAATTGCACATATCTATATATATAAAATGCTAATAGCTGTCTCTTGCACAATTAAAACAACAACATTTATTTATATAGCACATTTTCATACAAAAAAATGTAGCTCAAAGTCCTTTATATAATGAAGAATAGAAAAATAAAAGACACAGTAAGAAAATAAAATAAGTCAACATTAATTAACATAGAATAAGAGCAAAACAAGTGAAAATGCACTAGACCTTATAAATAAGCAAATAGTAAACCATTAAACTAATAGATCTAAAATATAAAGTAGCAAAAACAAATTCAGCATTCTAAATTGCAAAAGGTTTTTTCTTCCCTTTCATTGAGATGAACTACAACAACATTTATTTATATAGCACATTTTCATACAAAAAATCTCAAAGTGCTTTACAAAATGAAGAACAGAAAAATAGAAGACACAATAAAAAATAAACATAAGTCAACATTAATTAACATAGAATAAGTAAGGTCCGATGGCCAGGGTGGACAGAAAAAACAAAAAAAAAACTCCAGACGGCTGGAGAAAAAAATAAAATCTGCAGGGATTCCAGACCATGAGACCGCCCAGTCCCCTCTGATTAATCACAATCTAATGAGGCTAGAACCTTGATCTTTTTTTTATCGAAATCTCATGACTTGATATGTGCTGGAAATTCAAAACATTTTAAGGTAGCAGCAACCTGGTGGGCAGAAAAGTTTATTGTAATTAAAGGCAGTCACCACAAGTCCATCTATTGATAATCCCCCAGAACACGGTATATACATGTTCAGAATTCATAATGTGTTAAGTTCTTATGTTTATAAATAACTGCTATGTAACTCTGTTCATGTCACAATGATATTATAAAATAAATGATAACTTTTGGCAAATGTAAGCACAGAATTTTAAGATTTGCAGTGTACGGGGTTGCTGGGAACCACTGTTTATCTATCCTAACACACCAGACCCAAAATGTGAACAAATATGAGCATGACAGTGCATACTGATGTACACATCTACAGTAACTCATTCTAGGTAAGCCAACAGTTGACAATCAGCCTATCTAGCACCTCTTAGAATGTGGGGATACCAACCACAGATTTTCTGGGAAAACATAAAAGTTCCATATAGATGTGTCTGGGCCACCATGCCACCACATCACATATAATTTTTAATTTGTAAACAAAAAATGTATTCATTAATAGATTGATAATAACTTGGACCTGATAAGATAAATACTTGAAGCACAGAGACTTTAATAACTCCTACTGTCAACAAAATACATACTAACAATGTTCTAATGAGCAACAGGTTTAAAATAATGTAATAATGTCATTTTAGGCTCCAGCATCCCACAATCCTAAGAAGGATTAAGCAGGAATGAGAATATTATGCTATGTTATGATAAACAGTTTGTTTTTTTGTTTTCTTGTAATCAGTTAGGCCTAGTGGATAAGATAATTGTGCTTCCGTCCCAGCTAACTCCATGTGAAACCTTAAATGAGTCACATAACCTACAGGTATATGTGCTACAACTAGAAAAACTTGAAGCAATGCAGCGCTGAGGTATAAGGTGCCTCAGGGTTGTGATGTACAGCATGCACAAAAAGGCCTATACACAAAACAATTGAGTTATATTCATGAAGAATACACTCTACTTCAGAATATGTTTTTATTTCTTACCAATACTTACACTGATACTAATGCAAACACTGCAGTTTATGTTACTAAATGAAATGTGTGGTAAATCGCGATAATGCAGGGTGAGTCAAAATTATGTTAACACTAATGGTACTACTTTATAGGTACTTGCATACAATTTTTTGTGGACAATGTATGTGCCACATATGATACATGTGTTGAACAGGTTGAGACATTCCTGTAATTCAGTAAGTATGTTTTGTAAATAAATTGTTTCCGCCATTCAAATGTTAACATAATTTTGACTCACCCTGTATATGTCCACTGTTTATAATAATAGTGGTAGACAGCTAGGTATAATGCAACACTAGTAGCTGCACGAGACAAGTAAAAGCATCTATTTCTTTAATGCTGATAGACTGTAAAAATTATATTGAAGCTTAACTGGTTTTACAAAAAGTCAAACTATGCAACAGATATACAAATATGAATCTCTGTAAATGTAAATACTTGTCTTTTTTACAACAAATGTAATATTAAATTAAAGACATTAATTCAAAAATTATATACAAAATATCTTTGCACTTGCAAGGGTACTCAGTCATAGTGTATTTTAGCTGATATTTATTTCGAGTTCAGAAAGGTTTCATATTTGTTAATTAGTTTATCGTTAATTGTTTTTTCTTTGTCTAATTTGATTTTTCAAAGTTGTTTTCCCATGTACTATATTGTCTGCTGTATACTGTAGTAAGTTTCTACACCAGTAGGACTAGCATCAAAAGCTTTTTCTTGTAGTGTAAGCAGATGACAAGTTCATGGACTCCTTGGCTTAACAAGACATTATGTCCCCTTTCCCCTAACAGGTGTCACCATTCAGAACTAACCTACAGACATGTTGAATAAAGGAGCATTATTCAGCAAAGTGCTGATACTTATTTGTATTTATAAGATACTAGCAAAATATCCGCGCTTCGCAGCGGCGAAGTACTGCCTTAAAATTTTTATTAAGAAGAAAATTTAACCTTTTTAAACTGAGGGAAAATATGCCAATAATTATTTGTTAAGGATCTCTTTGTATACCATGTTGTCAGTTCGGCCCTCCGGTTGTAACATGACCAAGCTGTGCGCTGAGCTTACTCTTGAGCATGTAACTTACGGTTGGCCATGTGAACAGTAATCTTGTCTCAAATCTCACAGCTTGGATTGCTGCTGTCATAATCGGTTTGAGTTTCATGGTTTGTTTCAATTACGATAGCATTTGCAGGATTTGTTGTGTTGAAGTGACATTCGGCATCTGTCAAGCATTGTAAGCACACAACCGGTTTCATCGATAAAATCACATCCAGCTTTTGAGAGTTTTAACACTCATAAACATCAAAGTGTCCACTACTGAAATCGTTACCTGTGAATCTAAGATGTTTAAGAGGCATTGGCGGTTGTCGAAAGGTGTAAAATATTTGGCCATTTCGGTACACTTGAAAGCGACAACCAAACAATTCAGCGGCAGCCATCAACTCACATGCAGAACCATAGGTGAAGGGCTTAAGCATTTCACTCTTATAGTGCTCCTGTGTAGTATAATTATCTCCTGTACCGTCATCAGTCCACACCTTGAACCTGTCCCAGTCATTCAATACATAAGACACAATGTTCCTCCGGATATCAAGAGTGAGCCTGATATGGCCGTGCAATATGTAACAAAGAGAATGGAAAAGGTAGGTGCCATCTCCGGGCATGGAAACCACTTAGTAAGTGACAGTTCTTTGATCGATAGTGATCACCTCGATAGACATGGTAATGGGGGTTGGAATGATAAAGGAAATGGGTACCTGAGCAATGTAAATAAGTCTAAAATACCTATACAATAACTATAATTGTAATAAAACAAACAATTAAACAGCGGAGAAGCCGTGGATTGAACAAAAAGGCTGTAGTTATCAGTAGGGAGACGTGAATCCCGTGGCGAAGCAAGGAAGGGAATGTAGAGACCGGAGCGACGGACGGTCTTATATAGGCAGGCAGCCAACATCGTGGGAGGCGTTGGGATGGGGGACCCAACGCCACCTCACAGAGTGACTGAGCTGCAGGCTATGGACGTATATATGTACTTAAGTAGGATTCAGTTAGCGTTGGGAACCCATGTACCAAATTTCTTGAAGATGGGCCCATAAGTAACAAAGACTGTTGAAAAGTTCAATATGGTGGCCGACAGTGGCATCATACCCCCGAAATAAGTACGTACATTGGTTTCGGTTAGTGCAGGGAAGCCGCCTATAAAATTTCGAGAAGATCGGGCCATAAATAAGAAAGTTCAACATGGCGGACGTTGTTGACCATTATGACCATTACGCGTAGAATTTCTAAATGAAACCTGCTTAACTTTTGTAAGTAAGCTGTAAGGAATGAGCCTGCCAAATTTCAGCCTTCTACCTACACGGGAAGTTGGAGAATTAGTGACGTTGGAAAGTTCAATATGGCGGCTGACAGTGGCGTCATACCACCGAAATAAGTACGTACATTGGTTTCGGTTAGCTCAGGGAAGCCACCTACCAAATTTCGTGAAGATGGGGCTGTAAATAAGAAAGTTCAACATGGCGGACGTTGTTGACCGTTATGACCGTTACGCGTAGAATTTCTAAATGAAACCTGCTTAACTTTTGTAAGTAAGCTGTAAGGAATGAGCCTGCCAAATTTCAGCCTTCTACCTACACGGGAAGTTTGAGAATTAGTGACGTTGGAAAGTTCAATATGGCGGCCAACAGTGGTGTCATACCAACGAAATAAGTACGTACATCGGTTTCCATTAAAAGTTTAATATGGCGGCCGACAGTGGCATCATACCACCGAAATAAGTACCAAATTTCAGCCTTCTACCTAAACGGGAAGTTGGAGAATTAGTGACGTTGGAAAGTTCAACATGGCGGCTGACAGTGGCGTCATACCACCGAAATAAGTATGTACATTGGTTTCGGTTAGCGCAGGGAAGCCACCTACCAAATTTCGTGAAGACGGGGTCATTCTTCTACCTACACGGGAAGTTGGAAAATTGGTGACGTTGGAAAGTTCAATATGGCGGCCGACAGTGGCGTCATACCATCGAAATAAGTAAGTACATCGGTTTCGGTTAGCGCAGGGAAGCCACCTACCAAATTTCGTGAAGATGGGGCCATAAATAAGAAAGTTCAACATGGCGGACGTTGTCGACCGTTATCGACCGTTATGACCGTTACGTGTAGAATTTCGAAATGAAACCTGCTTAACTTTTGTAAGTAAGCTGTAAGGAATGAGCCTGCCAAATTTCAGCCTTCTACCTACACGGGAAGTTGGAGAAATAGTGATGAGTCAGTGAGTGAGTGAGTGAGTGAGTGAGTGAGTGAGTGAGGGCTTTGCCTTTTATTAGTATAGATCAGACACAATCTAATAACTCCATTATACTAGCTGGACAGACAGCAGATACGGTTCACAAGCTGCACTCTAATCAATCAGTGCTGTGCCAGCAGTGAGGTGTACCTGACCCGTTCTGTAGAGCTACAAACAATCTCTATATATAATCTTCATTTGGATCTTGATCTTTGTCTGCGAATGAATTAGAAGAAGAAGCACTAGATGGCAGTAGAGAGACAGCTAAAACATAGGCATTGCATTAAGAATCTCCTCCAGGCTTATACTACTGAAGACTGTAGTACGCCAGTCACACCTCAAAACACAGACATTCAAACTAAACAAATTGTTGTGCTTTACAGTATATTAACTAAAGAGTTCTTCATTTAGATCTTGATCTTTGTTTGTCCGCGAATTCCACGCATGTGTAGACCACCTTCCAGTTTAGTACGTTGTTGTTACTCACAGATGTCAACAATGTGCCGGAATAACGAAAGGGGTGGTGGACAGTGTTACGCTGGTTAGCTCCTGAGGCCTGGTTAGAGAATGAGATTGCCGAAGATAAAAGGTACATGCCTACGTAACATATGAATGAAAGAAAGACAGTGGGTAAAATGAATGACAACGTAACAGCACGTTCCGGAAATTATTATTGTTACGTTGTAGCCAGTGAGTGCTGCGCGTCTCACAGTTGTACCGTGGCTTGCTCAAATGTCAGTGAAGTGATCCCTATTTATGCTTTAAAGAGCCTGGATACCTATGTGTCCCCCTTTTATAACCATTGCGCTTTGAGTACTGAGAAAAGCGCTATATAAATGTAATGAATTATTATTATTATTATTATTATTATTATTATTATTATTATTATTGCTCCGTGTATATTGCCTTACTCTTTGGATTGCCACAAAGCAACCTGTGAGATTAGAGAAAGGTTGAGAAGAGATCGTGAGAGGAAACGACAGCGTCGTGATAACGAGACGGACTGTGAACGGACAGAAGCAGAAATGCTCCTACACCACCACATAATTACGATTCGGACAGTGATTCCAAGTAGGCAGTTCCTATCGAATCAATATCCAAGGATTTTCTTTTGTAATTTTGTTTCCCTTATAAAAAATCATAATGCTGTGCGACAAAGGGCCCAGTTCACGACTGGCGTGTGCTTTATCTGTTTTATATCCTAATTGAACCAATAAATACAGGTTAACACCGATCACCAGGTCTAATACAGTTAAAAACATAGCTTGGGAAAAATATAGAGTAATGATTAATAAATAAATAGTACTAACTTACAAGGGCTTCTCTTTCACCCAAAGAATGGCCTTCTAGAAGACCCAAAATCTTTACCACCATACCTGGCATCAACCTTTGAAACTTTGTTGGTTTAATTTTCATGAGGCCGCCTTCATGCCACATAATA
Source organism: Polypterus bichir lapradei (assembly GCA_026402145.1). Classification (NCBI taxonomy): domain Eukaryota; kingdom Metazoa; phylum Chordata; class Cladistia; order Polypteriformes; family Polypteridae; genus Polypterus; species Polypterus bichir. The sequence goes on along the minus strand of JANRMT010062789.1, from coordinate 39,956,052 downwards.
ATTGTGGAAAGCTGTTAACATATACATAATGAGTGAACAAAATATAAACAAATCATCTAATATTGTTGTAAGTTTTAAGCACTGCACAAGACAGAACACAACATGCTCTATTTAGGCTGACAAAAATCCCTAAGTCATCAAACTTCCACAAAATAACGACCATTTCACTTTTTTGAACACTAACTCTTCAGTAACTAATGCAATAAGTAATCAAAGTGATTGTGTCATATCTGAGGTAAAGAGCCTCAGAAATGGTAAGGGGAGCATTTGACATGTCGAGGGGTGGGGTGGGTCCTAAAACCTAACAATGCTCCTACATTAAATAACATCAGTGTGAAGGAAGCAACAGTGAGTAAAAGGAGTGCTTCTGCTGATGAACACAATGATCACAGTACTTCTCATAATGCCACCTGAGGCAAGGTACATTTTATTGCCCTTTCATCTCAACCTCATATATCCTTATCAGGCATGATATGATACACTTCATTCACATACAATGCATATTGCTGTATAGGCCTCTTGAACCAGTGCACTCCCTGAAAATCGGAGAAAATAAATTTATAAATACTGTAGTATATTATTTTTGGAATAAATGTAAAACAATAAAAATTATTGGCTTTAAGACAAGAAAGCATACAAAACTGGTATTAAAATTAACAAAATCTATACTATGAAAATAAACACAAACCAAACTTAAATGTGTCGCTTCTCCTGCACGCTTCAATGAATACCTGAGCTGTTTCAAAATGTCTTGCAAGCTAAAAAGTGCCTGCTCTTTTAACTAAACACTAATGGTGCAAACTTCAGAGACGTTTGTGACACCTTAGACAGGTTCCAGAAATGAACAAAAATTTACAACATGACATAATCATTATATATACAGTGCATATGCATGGCATCAACCCATCATAAATATCATTATCATTATTATTATAATTATTACTTATTTAGCATACACTTTTATCCAAGGTGACATACAAGAATGATTAGAAGGTGCAAGTCTCAAAAGCAAAAAACAAGACAAAAAAACAAACAAGCAGGAAGTAGTGCTACTATAAAAGTATACCTTCAGTCAGATGAAGATCAAATCAGCATCCCAAACTCTTTGAGTACAACAGCAGCTATCCTGTAGAAGGGGGCAAAAAACTAAAGTTAACAGCCTGAATGAAAATTCAGCGTCAACAACAACCCAAACAATAATAAGACACAGACATGGCAAAGTAAATTAAACAATCAACACAGCAACAGGACTAGAACAGTAGACTTTGAATATATTACTAAAGATTTAGGGCCACGTGTAAGCATCTCTCAAATAGGCTTTCATTAAATCTTGTGTTAAAACGTGCCATGTATCTTCCTCTGTTGTTCACCATTATCAATGACTTGAAAATTATACTCTTCACATTAATTACAATTACATTTTTATCATTGTAAATTTTCTTTAGCATCATTCGGTAACCCACATTGCTATATATTTCAAATTAGCTTGGTTATTAGCAGATAAGTAAAGACAACTTCAAAACTAATAATATATTGTATGTATTCATAATAATTAAGTGGCTTTTTCAATTGGTCCTGTATATGGTATATAAAAAATCATATTAAGAACAAAAGCTCCAGTTGCAGAGTATCAGATTCACTCAGCATTCAATACTCTTAAATAATATACAGTACCTAGAGAACATCTGTTATCAGCTGCAGTAAATTGAATTACATACAAATGCTGGTGGTGCCTTGTTTTAATTTATTTATCTGTTAGGTTGCTTGCTTTCTTGTTTGCTGTTTTTCTGTTGCAAGGCTCAATGCTGGGGATTGTTATTCCCCATCAGCTTTATTTGAGAAAGAAACATTAATTGGATAAAGATCACTTTCTCTCTTTCATTTTCCTGTATAAACACTGGGTGAAGAAACAAAGCATTTGAACACAGCTTGTGCACATTCTAAGAGGATAAGGTCTAGTGAGAGAAGTAAGTGAGAGCTGCATACACAGAAATGGACCAGGAGGAAAACTGAGTGAGTATCAAATGAATGTACTAATATGTGAACATCATCTGCAAAGCTATGAACTTTGTATGCCTCTTCAAGCAGAAAATGAATAGTGATGAATCTGCTGAACCCATATTTGAAAAAAAAGCCTTTCCTTTGAAAAAATACCCGCACTAGAGCATGGGAAATGCTGCAGTAAAATTGGTAGTAGGAATCAAGAGGTGCAATACAGTAAAATCCAAGCTAAGATTCATAACCAGGAAATCAATAAACCAGTAGCCAGAACCAAAATGTTGATTGTAAATCCCACTCAGAAAATGGAGCACTATTTCATGACCCAGAACTTTCAAAAACAGCACAAAATGATCACTATAGGGTTTATGGTGCTTGCTAATCTTGGACGAAGAGCCCAGTGCAGAACCATCTTAAATTGTGAAATGCTAGTAACTTATGGAGTACCACTTGTGCCAAAACAAAATAAATAAAATGGTAATTATGAAATTAATAATCACAAGAAAGATATATATATATATATACATATATATATAGAGTCACACACGTGCGAATAGGAGGACGTTGCATGGACCAAGCAAAGGTAATTCCACGCCAGGCCAGGGGGTGGCAGGGTGTACTAAACCTTCTCCTGTTATCTCTACAGACCAGCTGCGGAAAAACCTGTCTGATTCAGAGCAGATGACGTCACTTCCAGTCCCAGCACCCAGAAGAATATCACTTCCGACACACAATCTGACATCAGAAGAACATCACTTCCGGTTCGCTTACGTCACTTCCTGTCTGATCAATTAAAGCCGCTATCTTTGCAAACCCTCGACAGTTCTGTTTTGGACTCCGTACTGAGAACATCTCTGTACTATTTAAAATCCTTTTGCAGCCAGGAATGATATACGGGTGGCTGCCCCAAACCTTTTTAAGTGTGTCGAGTCTATTCATTTTACAATATATAAATCAGTAATTTAATTGTAGCTATCTTACATTTATTTATTGTATGTTTTCTTTCAAAGTAGCCTTATTTTTAAATACAATTTTTATTTAATAATGAGACTTTTCCAAATGGCCAGTTTAATGCCATTGTTGTTAATTTCAGAATGGGCTGAACCTATTCTTATTGGTTAGTTATTTCCTGTTGATTACTTTTATTTGATTGAAGGCAGTAGACTGCCAAATATCTTTAGCACTGCTTTCTGACATTCAAACTTGTAAAAATATTGAGGAACAAAGAATTGTGTTAGTTTTGCAGATGAAACATAAATAATTTACCATATTGAAGCTGTGCTGAGCAATGGACACATTTATTAAATTATAATAAACTGTACTTTATAAACCTTAATGACCTAGTTACACATTCCTTCTGTTACAATCTACAGGAAAGTCCTTGTGAAACAACAAACCCACACCGAGGACAAGATGTGGCTATTTCCCCCTTTGCGCCCTTCTCACTGTTAATCTCAATGATCCACCAAGAACAACCTCACCAGTCCTGCATGGGGCTGCTATTTATCAATAAAAGTCTCCACCAGTCTTCTTGAATATTCTTTAGTATGCTAAAATGCAAGGGTTTGCACCTTCCTATCTAACAGGTCACTGTCACTTAAGCACTTAGCTCCTTCCATCTCAAGAACAGTCTGTCAGACACAATGAGATGCTATTTTAGGACAAATTTCTGATATAATGGGAATGCTTGGAACAGATGGGTTCTGTTCAAAATATTCACATTGATAAAGAGGTTCTAAGTAGTTCAAGATCAATCGAACACTGTGTCTGCACAGAGGGTCATTGGGAAGCACGTCACCTGGAAATTCCAGCCTCAGACATTCAACATCAATGTGTGCGTTTCTTCACAGTTATCTTCTGTACAGACAAGATGCTCAATCAGTCTTACACCACTAATAAACTCTTCAGCAACGGTAAAAAGTTTGAAGGGCACTTGTCCATTTAAGCATTTCCAATATATTGTTAATTCTCTTTCTATTTCATCTGCAAAACTAAATATCCCAACTCTTAACTGCCTCAGGCCAACTGCCAAGTCCCTGGCTGTTGGAATGCAACTAGGGCTAATGATCCTTAGTAGTCTGCCACCTACAATTAGGCAAAAGTAATTGAAAGCAAAGGATTAATCAGTAATGTTTAGGTTCAGCCTGTTGGTCTTTGTCTTTATTGCCAAAAAACAAAAGAGGTATTTGGAAATAAATAGCACTGGCGTTATAAGAGACATTCAGAATGTGTTGTTTGGAAAAGTGACATTGTGAAATAAAAACAGACTTTAGAAATAAGGACATTTTGGAAGAAAACTGCAATGGTTAAATGAAAGATAACTACATTGTTGAGGAGAAGAAGGACATTGTTGAACCAAAATAAAATTGTGACATTGTATTTTATTATGAGTAGATGATTTTTTTATTTATTTACACAATTTAATGTAATTTAATAATGATTTAGTTACTGTTATGTACTGTATATATACAGGGTGAGTCAAAATTATGTTAACACTAATGGTACTGCTATGTATATACAGTACTTATATACAATTTTTGTGGACAATTTATGTGCCACATATGGTACATGTGTTGAACATGATGGCGAACAGGTTGAGACATTCCTCAGCTTTTCCAATTTTCCTTTAAATTTAAACAGTTGAAATACAAAGAATGACCTAAAATGATGAAAAGATAAGTAGCAAACTGCCAAAGGTTTAAATTTAAAGTTTAGGTTAGCAAAAACTGAAAAAAAGGGAAATTTCAGAATATTATAAATGGGGCTTCTTCAGGGAACAACCAATAGGTTACAACCTACAGATATTCTGCACCAATTAAAGTAAATTAAGCCTTGCAAGTTGAAGCAAACAATTTGCATAGGTGTCTCATCTTCTGTTGATTACTTAAAAATCCTGTCTGTCTTAAATCCAGAGTTGGTAATATATATATATATATATATACTAGCCATGTGCGCCCAACTACGTTGCGCGTGTTAAAGTTGTCTGTGAAGGGCTCCCTGTTTAAATGCGGCTGCCAGTCGTGAACTGGGCCCTTTGTCGCACAGCATTATGATTTTTTATAAGGGAAACAAAATTACAAAAGAAAACCCTTGGATATTGATTCGATAGGAATGGCCTACTCGGAATTACTGTCCGAATCATAATTATTTGGTGGTGTAGGAGCATTTCTGCTTCTGCCCGTTCACAGTCCGTCTCGTTTTCACAATGCTGTCGTTTCCTCTCACGATCTCTTCTCAACCTTTCTCCAATCTCGCAGGTTGCTTTGTGGCAATCCAAAGAGTAAGGCAATATACACGGAGCAATGGTTATAAAAGGGGGACACATAGGTATCCAGGCTCTTTAAAGCATAAATAGGGATCATTTCACTGACTTGTGAGAAAGCCACGGTACAACTGTGAGACGCGCAGCACTCGCCGGCTACAACGTAACAATAATAATTTCCGGAACGTGCTGTTACGTTGTCATTCATTTTACCCACTGTCTTTCTTTCATTCATATGTTACGTAGGCACGCACCTTTTATCTTCGGCAAACTCATTCTCTAACCAGGCCTCAGAAGCTAACCAGCGTAACACTGTCCACCACTCCTTTCATTATTCCGGCACATTGTTGCAATCCGTAAGTAACAACAACGTACTAAACTGGAAGGTGGTCTACGCATGCGTGGAATTCGTGGACAAACAAAGATCAAGATCTAAATGAAGATCTCTTTAGTTAATTTAAAGCACAACAATTTGTTTAGTTTGAATGTCTGTGTTTTAAGGTGTGACTGGCGTACTACAGTCTTCAGTAGCATAAGCCTGGAGGAGATTCTTAATACAATGCCTATGTTTTAGCTGTCTCTCTACTGCCATCTAGTGCTTCTTCTCCTAATTCATTTGCGGACAAAGATCAAGATCCAAATGAAGATTATATATATATATATATATATAATATATATATATATAAATATATTTTTATTATTATTATTATACTGGGGGGGCCAAGCCCCCTGGTGCCTTCAGCGCTGATCCCCCAGTTACGGCCAGAATATTAGTAAAATCTGTAAATGTACAAAAGAAAAATTATTATTTATTGGAGTCAAAATCATGAAATTCTGTAAATATGTAAAAGAAAAATGAAGTGTTATTTAACGGAGTAAAAATCATGAAATGAGAATAAAATATTTACTCTCCACTATGCTCAATGAGTATTTATAAGAGACTAAATAAACGATCCATTCCTTTTAACTGACATTCTTATAGATTAAAAAGCTTTTTTAAAAAAAATAAAATTTAAATTACAAGAAAACATGTGAAACCTAAAGTGGTATGCAATGGGTCATCATAACTCAACCTTCAGCTAACTAAATCACCGAAATACAAACATTGGTGTTATGAATAGATAATTTTTTTTAATAGTTTGTTCCTGTGAAAGAAAGTTTACTCGATCAAAAACAAAAACCATGACTTTCTTGATATTAAAAACCATGACTTCCTTGATATTTTAGTTTATAATTTTAAAACAGAATAAGAATCTGAAAATCTAACAACATCACATTAAAGTTTGATAAATTCTGAAAAGAATGATACCAAACATATATATATAGGTTTTAAAATAAGCCCGAAGTAAAGCGTAACAAAAGTGTGACATAAAATCGCTGAACTTTTAGGCTTAGGATTTTACATATATAGAGTAGATATATATACACAGTATATATATATATATAAAGTCACTGTAGTTTCTCAAGTTATTACTAATTTCATAATTGCCAATGTATTTAATTCATTTTGGCACAAATGGTATTCAGTGGTTACATCACATATTGCAGTCTCCCTGGAGGAGTGAGGGTGGGTGGCTTAGCAGCTCCCATAGAAAAAGCAAAATGGTGTCACAGGAGAATGTGATTAATTTTTATCGTAGTTAAGAATGACTCAAAATGAAAATTCAGGATTAAAAATGAATTGCTTGATCTTCAAAACACCAGGCTGCACATGTAGTTTCAGTGAGAAGATCAAAGAGCACCCAGAAAAAAATGAAATAATATAGCACATTATGGAAAGGAGATTCCCACTAGGAATATATACAGTATATTTGTCAATCTCTCAAACTAGGCACCAGAATGAGGAAGAAATCATAAGTGTATTAATGATGATGGTAAAGAGAAGACTTGTATGCATTTTTCTGCGGTAAGGTGGCACATTTCTTGTAATTAATCTGTGGTGCTCTTATGTGTTTTTTGTTTATTTACCTTCCTATAGTCCGTTGACATACTGCAACATGCACTGGCAGATCTCATGTGGATGTGTCTTTTTGTGCAGCGTTGGATGGTGTTATCACTTACAATTGTTGCTTCTGTGTTTACTTCTAGAATCCATGAATGTTAGTAAAAATAATTGTATTTATACTAGAAACAGCCTTACATAAAAAAAGCAAAGCAATAGTTTAACTGTCAAAGGTTCTGGATGTAAATATGGGTATGTTTTAACAACTGTCCTTTTGTATCTAGAATTAATAGTTAATGCAAAGTGCAGCCATACTATACCATAAGTCCTGACATTACAAGCAGAAGTCTGTCTCAAAGAACTGATAACAAACACAGTTTGCTTTTAAGCTAACAACTCCACTCATACTTGGTCATTATAAGCACCAATTACTTTAAAGGCATTTTCACACTCGTAGTCAGTCTTCTTTGTGCTGAATCTGTAAATGATTCTTTAATTTGTTTCACTCTCCAGTCAGCTTGGCTGCATTTCACACTGCAAACTTTCAACCAAATCAGAACATTACAGGTAACCTTTGGACATGCTGGAGACTTCTTTCATTGGGCAGAAACAATTTTGTCCTGTGAAAAATTACCATGGAAGGTCAACAACAGCTTGGTGTTTGGGCACCACCGTATTTTGTGGTTTGGTTACTAAACATATCTCTGTGAGCAGAAAGTTTATTATTGGATAACTTAAAGGTTGCACAAACATTATACGCTACTTCACTTGCTATGCAACGGACACATTTCATCTAAGTGACTCTACAGAAGATGGTGGGCTCTGCTAAGGGCAAACAATGATGTATTTTCAGTTTCATTAGACATATTAGGTGAGTTTCATTTCTTGATGTTGTGTATTTACTCTTCAGTAGCCTACTATATAAATGCAGCTTGTTTCATTTTTTTTACAAATTACATGTATGATGTATTTAGATCTATAAATATATGTTAATAATATTTAATTCAGAATGTCTGATTAACATTTCCTGCATCAAAGTTAATGCGCCTCCACTGTCAACATCTTCCTGAAGAGTAGTCACTGTTGTGGTGTAAGATTAAGGGTCTGATTGTCAGTCTCATAGATCACTGCTATTTGTTTCTCACTATGTCTTTGTGTGGTTTGATCAACCCAATTATGACTGAATTTACACCTTTTTTAATATGGTCAATTGCTATCTAATTACAAGAGAGACAGAAAGGCTCTGAGAGGGAATCAGGTGCCTGGTTTTCTTTGATTGACTGATACTCATGCAAGATGTCTTATGTGAGCTGTGTTATATTTACATACTGTTATATTACAGTATGGATGTGTATTTATTTTTATGCTGACATCACTTAATTACCTGCAACATTGGCTTTTTGTGACTACTACAGGACTCACACATTTTTTCAATAATACAAGGTATCTCCTGTAGTTAGCCCGTGTTGTATCACATTCATACCTAATGCACATCATTTCAGGGTTTGCTTGCTACTCTGCTGACCTCTTTTTTTGTAAAAATCCTCCACAGAGTGCAACTGGAGAGATCAGATCGATCTAAACAAACCTGACTATGGGGGAATCTGCTCCAGAGTTTGAAACAGTCTTCCCCAAAAAACTAGGTGTGAAAATACCTTTTCTCATGGCATTGCTGCCCACCAGTTTCAGGTGCATCTCCAATTCCATTCTTAGAATGGTCACATAGCCCCGTGCCACATAGCTTTTATTGGGTACGTTGGTTTCCTTCTGTGTCCTAAAGCCATTAATGTTAGGATAAACGGTGAATGTAAATTAACCAGCATTACTGTACATGTGTGCATGAGCATGCCAGCAATGTACTGGTGTCACATTTACCCACCAGCATTTTGAGTATTTTTTATGTTTCCTTTTCCCTCTTTCATAAGTGTAGCAGCCTGGCTTTGAATACAAAATCTCTGTTATATTAGTTTTTTAGCATAATAATAATAATAATAATAATAAAAATTAACACTATCCTAAGTTAAACAGATATTTAAGGAAATCCATGCTGATATGACTGACAGGTAAAAGATGTCTAGATGCCAAAAAGAACATCTTTAGCAAAGCTGCACAAAGTATCGGTGAATTCCCAAATGTATCTTGACTGACATGTCATTTAAAACAAAATTTACATGTTTCATAACCAGGAAATAAACATGGCATTTAAACAACTATATTAATATGAAAAAAAATCATTGATACTGATTGACAGCAAAGATGTCACACTGTCAAATTAAACAGACTACACTGACAAAAAAAGCTAAGTCTCATGTGTGTAAATATATACATAGGGTGGTGAAAATGAAGTATGCTCTCTTTCAGTGTTTGGTTTTGTTGTCTATGTGAAATCCTTGAAATATTGGCTTGTTGATGTCATGAGCTACATAGCCACCACATTGGCAATACAAATAATATGTCTACAGCTGTACTGGTTTCTACAAAATAATGGAAACATTTTACAAATTGAAATAACCACTCAGAGCATACAAAAAAATGAGTGAAGGCGCAAAGCATCATACCCAAATAAACTAGCAAAACTTTCCCAGCCCATTTTCATGGAGTCTCATAAAATGAAAGTGTTTCTGAAATGCAGTATGTAAATATGTAAAAGAATATCTGTCTCTCCATCAAACCCTGATGTACACAATGTCTAACTGCAGACAGGAAAGACAGATTACTGTCTTCAAACTTCTATGCAAATGAGAATGATTTGAAAGGTATGAAATAGGCTAAGATTTTGTGCCTGAGATGCCAAATTCATTCTCAAGACTACGTAGCAGAGTACCATGCTGAAAATTATTAAATGCTGTGCTTAAGTGCAAAAGCATAATAATACTGACATTGCCTGCATCGTAAGAGATAAGAATGTCTTTTACAACATGCGTTAAGGTGTTCCAGTGCTGTGAGTGGGCTCATTGCTCATAAACACTTTACTTTTTTAGATAAAAATTGAGTTGCACGATTAAAATTTTATGTAAAAGAAAGGGCAAACTTGAAATTGGTCTGTAATATGGACATTCATATCTAAATATAACAGAAGCAAGGGCATGAATATAGGTGGGCAGTACCTACCCAAAAGGGTCATCTGTCCACTTAATGAAAAAAATCAGCAAAAATGTCCAGTATAGGTCTAAGGTGGAAATCTACATGCTGGAAGTTTAATTTTCTGAGGTCATTCTATAATGAGGTTGAATTTGTACTGTTTCCGTATTTGGCTGGGAGGCCTGATGTCATATCAGAAATAGCCAAATGATTGCAACAGACTGAGACCGTCCAATTTTCTATTTGTACTACAGCTGTCAATGTCCTTAACTGACCATTCAATTCACATATCATTCCAGTCTATTCTAAATCAGCTAAATATTTCATATATGCAAAGACAACTGTAACATTAGTGTAAGAAGATCAAATTAAAAAAAAATAAACACACACACACATAGGGCTTTCAATATTTTAATATTTTATCTTATTATGGAGTTAGCTCGGAAATAGGTTTGTGGGTGCTTTGTGAGCACAATAACGTGACTGATCAGAGTTGTAATCATTTAATTGTAGAGTCAAACATTTCTAGGAGAAAATAAAATGATAACTAGATTAATGGCTAGTGAGACCAGCTATGTTATATGGGTTGGAGACGGTGGCATTGACCAGAAAGCAAGAGACAGAGCTGGAGGTAGAAGAGTTAAAGATGCTAAGATTTGTATTGGGTGTGATGAGGATGGACAGAATTAGAAATGAGTACATTAGAGGGTCAGCTCAAGTTGGACAATTGGGAGACAAAGTCAGAGAGGCAAGATTGCGTTGGTTTGGACATGTGCAGAGGAGGGATGCTGGGTATATTGGGAGAAGGATGTTAAAGACAGAGCTTCCAGGGAAGAGGAAAAGAGGAAGGCCTAAGAGAAGGTTTATGAATGAGGTGAGAGAGGATATGCAGGTGATGTATGTAACAGAACAAGATGCAGAGGAAAGAAAGATATGGAAGAAGATGATCCGCTGTGGCGACCCCTAAAGGGAGCAGCCGAAAGAAGAAGAAGATTAATGGCTTTTTAATAGTGTTCTACACAGTCCTGATAAGGAAATGGAGGCTCTGCATTTATTCTCTGATTGCAATGAACCTGTCTAAATATGTCCATCCAAGCATCCATTTATTTTCTAATTGCAGTATATAGTTTAGGGCAATGGGGAAACCCCCGGAAGCCTTCACAATTACACATATAGGACTGTGGGATAAAACTGTACACTGGTAGTGTTAACAACAGTTGTATTTAGTAAAAACTGAGGCAAGTTTCAAAGAAAGTGTCTGTTTAGCTTGCAAACCGGCAATGAAGTGGGTTCCGGAATGTCTTAATTTGTGAATTTCCCCTTTACATCTTCTACAACTGTGTGAGGTCCAGTGCGTTATTTCTAAACATATTTCTACACTGTGGTGTGCTGGGTAACATCACTTCAAAAGAAGCCCAGTGAATTAACAAGCTAATATAAAAGACAGCCTCAGTTATGGGACACACTCTGAACTCCCTTTAGGTCGTAGCAACATAGTGAATTAAAACAAAACGGATTGCCATTATGAAAAATGCTGCACATCCTCACTGTATGACACACTAAGACTGAGGACTTTCAGTCAATAAATTATTCAGTAGAAGTGAGTCTAGCAACATTATAGAGGCTCCTCTGTACCAACTGCAATGCACCCCATTGTAACTGTGACTGGCAGTTTTATTTTTTTTTTAAGTCATTCTGGTGTGTATGTATTTATTTATTTATTAACTTGTTTAAAAAGCCAAATTTCCTGCTGGTGTCTAATAAAGTTCTGTCTATCTATCTAATGTCAAAATGAAATTAATTTAATGATTCAATGCTTTGAAACACAAACCACTTCTCTTTGTATAGACAAATATACAAAGGAGGTATAGATTTGGACAATTAAAGCACCAGGAGTTTGTGACATTTAAAATTTGGCTGAATTTTACTCATCTGTTAAAAATTACTTTTCAATACTTTTTTAAAAATTTTACAATAGCAAATGATTACAAACTTAAAAGAAAGATTTTCTGACAAAAAAGCCTGTTGTTAGAAAGCAAAACTAGAGTTTGTTAAAATGAAAATAGCCTAAATTATCTTGAAACTCACTAATTCAATGATACAGATATAATAATGTTTGCATTTTTAGTTTTAGTACTGATTTTAAACAGTATTTGCAGCTACTGGAGAGGAAATGTTAAAGAATAAATTTACAATGTGCACATGTTAAGATAAATCAGTTAGTTCAGGATGATATCACTCTTTATAAACCCAAAACTGAAATCCCCCTAAGATTATAACATCACACCCACCTGGCCTTGTTGTTACATTGGAGGAATCCCTATGTCTGTCTCACTTTAAATTCCAAGCCCTGTATTGGATTTTGATATTTATGAATGCCAATACTAATTTACTTTAAATGATAGTTGGATAACTGCTTGATGGATACACCAATACTACTTTTTTAAAGCTTTTGTTACTGTTAGTAATTATATATTTTATATTCTATTACAGAAAAAACAGAATATTGTTCATTTGAAAATTGGAGTTACTTTTAATAAAAAGCCATTGAATGTACCATTTTTTTCCATGGTATCAAATTATAATCTCAGTGGTACTGGTATCTAATACAAAAATTCAGATTTTGTAATATGCTTAATGTTTCCACTAGAGATGTCAACTGTCAATGGATGTAAACTCTATAGCACTGCAGTTCAACCACAACTAATGTTGATTCAGAACCCTGTGCACAACAAGCTACCAAAGCTGATCCCCATCCATCCATTATCCAACATGCTATATCCTAACTACAGGGTCATATGTTATATTTTAGCCAAATATTTATAATCAATGAACAATGTGCTGGACTGTTACGTAGTAGTGTCTTTAAAAGAATACCATCTATCCATTATCCAAACCTCTATATCATAACTACAGGGTCACTGGGGTTGCTAGAGCCAATCCCAGCCAACACAGGGTGCAAGGCAGGAAACAAACCTCGGGCAGGGCGCCAGCCCGCCGCAAGGCACACACCCACGCACCAAGAACACACTAGGAACAATTCACAATCGCCAATACACCTAACCTTCATGTGTTTGGACTGTAGGAGGAAACTGGAGTACCCGGAGGAAACCCACACAGACACGGGGAGGTCATGCAAACTTCACGCAGGGAGGACCCGGGAAGTCTTCTTACTGTGAGGCAGCAGCACTGCCACCGTGCCGCCCAAGCTGATCCCCACTTGATGCATTATGCAGAAATGTTATATTGTATACCATACATAAAGTAAATAAGTGCCTGTTGGAACAGGGTCTCTGTTAACATCGCCACCATGGGTAAGTAAGGAAAGTTCTGTTGAAATGTTAAATTGGCTCAACTGAATTCCAATCAAAATATTATTTGAGGTCTTTGCATACACATAACAGATTGAACATACTGTAATGTCATAAACATTCAAGAGCTCTAGACTCTCGACTTTAAGAGGTTGATTTCACTCAGCTATATACAGAATATCTTCACACTCTAATGCTAAATTAATCATAAAGAAGTCATTATTTTATCACTATAATCATTTATTTTTTCAACCTTTATACACTTCAAAATAACCAAAGATAATCTTACTGTGTATTTACTGTGCAAATTCAGCTTTTTGTCCATCAAGTAGTTTAATACATTTAAAAATTAAACTGAAATGAACGTAGGTTTAGAAATAATGAATACATTAAAGTGCAACACTAGTCATGTCCTTGTACAATATAAATCAAAGGCAATGTTTGAAAATGCTTTGCTTTATGATTTGGGCGCATTGGCACGATCTGTTTATCAGAATGTTTAGTGGGGCAAATTTGGATGTTTTCAGCTTTTTTACCAGTGTGCCAATCAATCAAATCAATCCTTATTTTAAACAGCACCATTCATTGAATACACCATCACAAGGGGCTAACAATGACACATAATTAACAATAAATGCAGAGAGTGTCTAATATATACAGTATGCCATACTTCAAGGCTAAAGAGGTAGAACAAAGTGAATGGTAGAGTGGAGCGGATGAACAGAGAGACTATATGACAGACTGTAAAAATGTACACATAGAAAAAATATTCTAAACCCAGCAACATGTACAAAAAACAAGATTTGCATGAAGTACAAAAATCATACCAGTGATTAGGAATGATTAGATGGTGATCTAAATCTATTTAGAGAGTTAGGAATTGCTCTGTTTTTTGACTTTATATCATAGCTAGTGTTTTGGATTTTGGTTATTTTTGGATTTATCGTTTTTCTGATATTTGACTCCAGTCTGTTTCCGATTAACAATTTTGTTAGCTTTATTTCATGAACCTTTAACATTTTTGCCTCTCTCTGTCTCTGCCTGTCCAAGTAAGACAAAGTCAATAAATATCAGGAAAGTTAAAATCTAATCATAAGCAAAGAGGCCAAAAAAACTTAGAGGTATAGAGGAAAAGGTGATTCCCAGAGTACTGCTTTTGAAAAAGAATCAGAACACAGGTGAACCATGTTCCTTGGTCTTCTTTAGCAGAGTGTAGTACTGGATGTCCTCTGACAATTACATAGACATCTTGAAACCTAAGAAACAATGGCAAATCACCAACCAAACAAAACATAAAAAACAGATATCAATGATTAACTTAAACCAAAACATCAAAAAAAGTTTACTTAACTATCTGTGAAAGTTGGCAACAGAAAAATTATCTTCTTGTAAACATACTAAACATAGAAATATGCTAAAGACATTTTCAAAAGGCAATCATGTTGAAAAATGACCGCAGTCATGCAAAGTGCAGATGCTTATGGCTAGGTTTTCATTAAATAAAGGAATTAAATAATAAACAATAACATTCAGAATACATCTTGAACTGACTCTATAACTTAACCTAGGTAACTTTTTGAATTCTACTCTCTTATTTGACTGATACAATTGAAATATTAATTAGGCAATTTTTAAATATGGACTTGAAAGTTCTATTAAAAACTCTTACATTTCATATGTTCTGTATAGTCATTCATTACTTAAGAGTTTCTAACATGTAGCTGTATATACAAATTAATAATGGTCATGCAAATAAGTTATGTGGATAACTGATTATTGCCGACATAGGAGGAAAAATTGTTCATCACCGTGCTAAGTTAAGAACGTGCTAATTTACAATATATGGTTATATTTTTTAAACTGTAGCATACAAATGCTTTTTTTACTCTTAGATGTCATTGTATGCTTCACTGGCGGGAGTTAGGATGAACAAAACTGACAGTAAATCAATAGTGTATATTTAAGAATGGTGGCAGATAAAAAAAAAATAACTTAAATAAAATATAAAACACCAGAGATGTCCCTAGGAGAATAATATGTACCTCTTTGTTGAATTAAAGTAATAGCAATGATGTGAAAGAAAGCCAAAAAATGTGAAAAGTATAAAAAATGATTTTAATTATGACCTTTCTGACAGCTAGCACTCAAAGATTAAATATTGAGCACATTCTGCACATACAGCTCATAAATAATGACTTTTTTTATCAGCTGCTCAAAGAAACATCAATTATGTCAGAAAGCGCAGTAGGTGGGATACTAAAAGCAGCATCCACCAGATAAATGTACTTTGTTTATTCAAATTTTAATTCATCTCAATTGCCCTTCTCATTGGAGAATAGACCTCTCTCAAGTACACATTTACAAACATAATAAAAATAAAATGCTAAATGTCAAGTAATTTACAAATGTTAATGTGATGTAGTAAAATATTGTAAGCTAAGGTAAGACCAGTTAACAGTGAAGTAGAGTAGTGTTTCTTAAAGTGGGGTTTGGGTACCTCCAGGGGTATGCAATAGGTTTTCAAAGGGTACATGGGAGAGATTTATATTTAACTTTGTCATAGTTTTTAAGCTTCAGAAGGCAATTTAATACATAAGAAATATGCCCACAGTGTAATATATAGTTTGTATAACAACAAATCTGTTCAGATTCATTTGTTGACACTGAAGGTGTAGAAGGAGAGAAGTTGGTATTACCAATAGTTTGCACAACATAATTGGCTTAAAGGCTGACTTTTGACATTGCACACTTGGTGTCCTTACTGACAACAACGCTAAGGGTCAGTTCATGGTATCTTTTGTCTTTATAGAAGATATGCAAAACCAGAGTTAGAATTACCAGTGCATCTGGAAGTATGGCCTCTTAATTAACAAAATTGTTCTCATTTGAAATTCTTATAGCCTTTAATATGATTTGCTGGCTGAAATGTGTAACAGGAAAAAAAATTATCTAATGATATTGATAGAACATAGCGATATACTGTATCTGCCTCAGACTTTTGTAATGATGACATCTTTAAAGAATATGGACCATTTGTGTAAGAGCTACTTGTTAGTTAGTTAGGTTATGTTAAATTGATAGAAGCATTTCCTTAGGTAAGTTAAAATGTTTGCCTATATATTAGTGCATAGTCAGAGGGAGGTTCTGTTATAAACCCCACAAGCTAAATTAAAAATTGAGTATATTTTTTATCATTCCGACTACATACTAGTTCAGTTTATGATCTGCTTTGCAGTTTCTAAGGCATGGAAGGCAGTGTCAAACCATATTGAATGTATTAATGTACTAAAGTGAAGCCTACAAGTTTGCCATAGAAAAGTAACAACTTTTAAATACAGAACATAACTGAAGTTTAATAAGAGAAAACTATGATGAAACCTTTTTTTTCCCTTTTGCGTTTTATTATGATTTTTTGTGATTTGTTCTTTTTTTAAACTTTCATTAAACTTTTTAAAATAAACTTTTTGACCTGAGAGATTTCTTTGTTACGTGTTTGGCTCATGCTGGAACCTGTGTTGCCAACTCAGTAGCTAATCAACTTTGGGAACCTAGAAAACACACAGCTAAAATATGTATGTTTATTAACAGGATTAATTTAAAAGAAATGAAAAAATGCACCAAACATCTTATATCTTATCTTAGATTAGAATTTTCAGGAACTGCGATGTTATAGATTAATTTATTTCACTAAGTGTGATTTGTTATGAAACACTCAAAGGTAAAAAATATGAACCATCCAAATAAAATTCACATTTTTAGAATAAAGAATACCAAGCAAAGCCTAATGAAGTTTTTTTTTTTTTTTAAATAAATGAAAACATTTTTAAACTCTCCAGGAAATAATGCACAATGTGATAGTAGTGTAAAAATAAAAGTTTTGGAAACGTATATAATTTGGCATACTTCATAAGAAAATCCAGAGCTGCGTCGGTGATTGGCCAACTGACAGTAAGACCTAGAGATCATATTACTTTCCTAAGTAACACTGGTCATTTTGGAATCTTAGAAATAGCTGAAAATGAGTCTGGCAGAGTCACTACCAAGTAATACAAGATGATAAATTCACTGATATTATGAATTTTGTTCATGTTTTAGTGTTTGTATGATACAAAGTACAATAAACAAAGAAGTACACAGTAGTTGTGTATTCTACCAGCCTGTGCCCAGACATTCAACTACTCTGTTAAAATATAAAGCTTCTTTAAAGGCACTTTTCTGGGGGTGCTGATTCCTCATAGAATTACTGCTCGACAACAAAACATTTCATACTGGGAAAGGGTTCTCTTCATATGACATTGGTTCTTTGAGCTTTGAGAAGGTTCTTAATATATGGACAAAACAAATCTTTAATGTATAGTAGGCAACCTGTAACAGGATATGATAGATCAAGAAAACCTGCATTATTGTATTGAGCAAGAGTACTTCTGAAATCTGAAACCCACTGGTATTTCTCAAATCTGTGATCTGCTCATTAGTAGTATAAATGTCTTGGAAATCTCTTCATAAATTATCAATAAACTTGACTAATGAAATTTATATGAGGCACCATTTGGAAAGTCTGTAGGAAGACCTTTCTCAGTATTTCCCTGAATCTGACAATCCCTGTGTTTGGATAAGGAACCCTTTAACAAGTGGGCAAACGCTGCCAAAGACCCTCTCACATTCATACAAAGAACAGTCCTTGGAAATGGCTTCAAAATATATTGAGGTTAATCAGATAAAGTTGTTAAGTATTTTCTGCCCATTCCTACTTTGTGTTTTTGCAAACTTGAATTTTCTAAGCTAATTGACACAAAGACAGAAAAATGAAACTACTGAATGTGGATCTAGAAGTGATAAATATAGACCCTCACTTTAGGCAGACCCAATATCAGTTTTTTATTTTTGTTTTTTATTTAACTTTTAACTTTCTCGTATACAAAGTATAGGAAAAGTATTGTAATTGTCCAAAAATTCTCTACATTTTAGACCTCCCTGAGTCTGATTTACTTTCTCGTAGGGAAAGTATTGTAATCGTCCAAAACTTTTATTTCTTGATTTGAGTCCGACAATACCATTTTTGGAATTATGTCTGTGTGTCTGTCTGTGTGTGTGTGTGTGTGTGTGTGTGTGTGTGTGTGT
>JANRMT010062789.1:39912993-39937327 GCA_026402145.1 Polypterus bichir lapradei | reverse complement strand
TGTGTGTGTGTGTGTGTGTGTGTGTGTGTGTGTGTGTATGTAAACACGATAACTTGAGTACACTTTCAGTTAAGTCAACGAAATTTTGCATACAAGTATTAGGTACAAAACATAGATTTCTATCAACTTTTGAGCTATTTCTGCTAACCGTAAGTGGGACTTCTTTATTCATGGAGCTGCATTGTCTGATTTATTCAATTTTACTTTTATAATAATTGTTCAATAAATTATTTTGATTTGTTGTTGATGGTTCTTTAATGTACGTAATATAAAAATATAATCATTGTCTTGCGATTTACTTGTGAAATATTCATCTCCATATCTGAATAAATGAGAATGTCTTGGGGAGACCACTAACTATTTTTATTATTAATATAGAATTTTATGTATAACATCTGTAATATATTATTTTCCTTTTTTCTTTAATTATTATCACTAATATAGTATGCATGTATAACATCTGTAATATATTAAATATTATGAAATAAACACCACATATTCTCTAGACTAGATAAATCAAATTTACTGTCACTTTCCCCAGATTATACTTTGCCTAAAAAGAGGCACACTGGTAACAAGGAAATCTTAAACTTTACATGCAATATTTAAAATTTAGGAAACATGGAAAAACTTTATTTAACGTGTTTTATTATAAACCAAATCTCTATTAGTATTTTCAGTTTGTTCATTTGATTATTTAATGTCTTATAAAAGCTAAACCTCTATTAGTATTTTCAATTTATTCATTTGAGCTTACTCAACAAGCTCATTGCAAACACAACCTTTGTGCATGACTTTCATTTTTGTTATATGTTTTATTTTTCATTAATTAGTTCTGGTATTTTTTTAGTCCTTATGTTAATGTTTGCAATGATTTAATCAGAACTGTGTGACAAGTTGCTGCCGATAAACCAGTGCATAATGTCAAAACAGCAATCATAAAGAAGCATACTTTTGCATCAATATTCACCTAAACTCTAATTAAAAGGGAAGACTAAAGCTAAAAGAAATAAAATATCTCAAAAAGGTCTAAAAAAATTGAACCAATATCTCAAATAGCTCTTAAAATACACTATGGTTTGCTTAGTTTTGACCCTGACTCTGTCCCTCAAAATATATTTTAATTATTTGATTAAATAGCCTTTTTTATGAATACACCAATAAAGTCATGACAAGAGTAATGATTTCTATTTTGACAGCAAATATACAATCTTAGCTAATGCCACAATAAACCCATTGTTGTTATACTTCTATTGCAATGTTGAGACATGCAAATGAATCTCGGGTGAAACAACAGAGGTCTGGAGATTATATCCTGTGGTCCTAGGGTTCTTTTAGACATTAGAATTAGTTTTCTTGCTGTCACTTTTCTAAAGCAATTTAAAAAAACACCCAATCTCGACCAGCTTTCCTTTGCCTTGTACCCAGGGCTGCCGGAGCAGGCTCCAACACCATGAGACTCTGAATTTAATTAATTGGGTTTAGGAAAGTCATGTTATTGATCCACCTTTATGTACAGTCCCTGTGTCCCTAAATTTAGTGTCCCTAAATTTTCTCCACCATCTATAAACTGCTTGCTTAACAGCAAACTAATGAATCCTAAAAAGTTTTGCTGTCGTTTTTTTTTAAATCATCTTCACTTTGATCACCACTTACAACCCTACCCCTTAGGTCATCGGAGGTCTCTTTAGATGGTGGGATCATATGTTACAGTAATTTTATAAATAAGACCAAATTAACTTGGTATATTATCTTTATTTAATAACGTGCTTCTTTGGCATTAACCCAGTGATTGGTTTTTATAATTACCTTGTTCACAGAGCTAATGAATCTTTTGGTTCATTTAGTTTTGCATGTAGGTTAATTATTTTTGATCATTTTTTTATTGCAGTTCCACTTTAGTACTGCGGTGGGCTGGCGCCCTGCCCAGGGATTTGTTCCTGCCTTGTGCCCTGTGTTGGCTAGGATTGGCTCCAGCAGACCCCCGTGACCCTATGTTAGGATGTAGCAGGTTGGAAGGTGACTGACTGACTGATTTTAGTACATCTGTAGATATACTGTAAATCCATTCTTTTACTCAAGTAAGAGATAGTTTTGATTAAACAAAAAATCCACAACAGAACTTTAACACATAAGTGGCTATAAAAAAGGCTCAGAAACTTTCAAAGAGCACTGTTTGTACATTACCTTCTTAAGTAAGCATGCTTCGGAAAAATCTCTTGGCTTCCACATTTTGACTGTCCTGTGATTCTTTTTTCACAACAGAACAGTTTTATGTTGGAGTCAATGGCTTTCCAACGACAAGTAAACTAGAATTGAACTAGAGAGTTATCACAACACCACATTCACTAGCGCACATGTCCCTGTCAGAAGCTTGTGTGGCATAAAGACAGTCATGTGACAATGTCTCCCTATTATACATAGTGATGAAAAACTTCCAACTATCACATTTTCTCAATTTCTGTCAAATCTTTAGAATACAACTCATTCAACTCTACAGGAGCCAGCATTTCAGAGACTTTTTAACCTATTGATTAATTTTTAAAAAGGAGATGCCAAGTAAATATTATGTGAGCCTTTTATTTCAGCTTGGTAAACCAAAAGCTGGGTAATAATATCTGTCTTTACAGTAATATTTGTCAGAAGAAAAAAAATGCCTATGCTTTAACTGGTGTTATTAAAAGAGGATAAATAATTACCAGCAAATGGTTAACTTTATTTACTTCTCAAGCATTTCACACACTGAAAAACCTTGAGTTTATGTATAAAAAAATTCCAGGAAGATGAAACCAACAGTTCATTGCAAAGTTCAGGGAAAGGGAAAATAAGTATTATGTTTAGCCAAGGCACTTCCTTAATTACTAAGTCACTGCTGTTGTTGTGACTCCTTCTTTAATTAAGTACAGCTATTAAATCTTTATCATTGCAACCTTGTATTTTTCAAAGCTTGTTTTCTGAATATAGAATTCAGACGGCCAAACAGATCAGGCCTTGTAATAAAAAATCATTAAACAAGTCATTCAGAGATGTTACTGTAATCTTTTCATTTGTCTTGTTGTGACTTTAACCTGCACGACGTCTTAATCGGGTTAATCAACCACATGTAACAGGAGAGCATTCCCTTGTTTTGCTATATTCTTGTCATGATTTCACTCTCATTTTAAATTTTTCTGAATGGTTCCCGGGACACCAGAAATAATTTACATATCAATCTGCAGGTTTTAGAGACCCAGGAATCCAATGGTCACATTTATTTTTTTGTTTCACACATCTTTACCTGTGCTGCTTATTTTTTGTGTTATCCCATAGTGGCATGATTTTTGTTTTTTTTTTGTTTTTTGTTTTTTTTCTGTTTGCACTTCCATTTTGAGAGTTTGGTGTTGACGGTTGCTATGTGTTTGTTAGGGGTGACATCAGGGGTCATGGATGTCATGACATCACAGCTCAAGGAGTTTAAAGGTTATCCCCTTGGACACCCTGGTTTGTCCTAGTTTGCAGACTCATTCTAAAACTCTACAACATGAAACTCATAAAAATAGTTTTAATTGTGAATAGTTATTGTTATTGCATTAAGACATAAAAAAATATAATTAAAACTTTTACATCACGTTACATTTAGCAACAAAGAAACTTAATTAAAATGTAACAAATTACTCGGTTTGTTCATTATATAATTTAAAATGAAATTTTTAAGTCAATCTAATATTTTGAAACATATATGCAGAGAAAGCATATTCAGTGATTTACGTATAACTTCCCTAGTTTTTGCCACTTTTTATTTTTTTGACTCATCGTACATATACTTTTTCTGGTATATCCAGTTCCGCCATGATACTCACACCCCTAAGTCCCTGGTACCTTCTTTTCATGTTGCTGATTTCTTAATGGAATCGTTCACCCTGCGCTTCAATCTCTTCAATCCAAGATTTTCAGGGAAAATATCCAAATACGAATCCAAAAAGTGAAACTGGAGGCTTGTATTACAGCCCAAATACATAATCTTAACTGATATACTGTACTTATCACAGTTCCTTTGTAATCTATGCACTTTATTGTTACCAATAAATGTACAAACTACTTCTTTGAATGACACCTCGGTCCAGGTCATTTATAGCACCATCAAATTCTGCATCAGAAATCAGTTGTCTAATATCAGGTAAGTCAAAAATGGCCTTGTTCAATGTAGTCTCAGACAAACATAGAAACGTTTGCCGCAAATACTCAAGCTGCTTCATTAAACTAAGTTTAATATGAAATGGTGGTAGCAGCACTTTATCTGGGTCCACCAAGCTAGGTGTGATGATGTTTTTGGCACCAAGCTGCAGCTCTTTTCTAGCTGTCCATTCCCTCTGATCCCAATGTCAATTCCTGAATCTGTTGTCCAAATCACAGAGAAAACCTGGGAATTATCTTAATTGCTGACCCAGCAAGATATGTAGAATTTTCAGGTTCTTACATATCAACCATCAATGTTCATTTTAGTTAATTTTCTCAATGTTTTGCTTTAAACATAGATTTTAATAATAAAAAATATTTAATTCAAACAAATTACCAAAGTAAAATATTGATATATGACCCTGCTCGGGATTAAGTGGGCTTAGAAAATGGTATGGAATAAAATACTGATAGTTTATTATAGTGTGACAGCTAAAAAATATTTTTCGTGAAAAAACACAATGTGATAGAGAAAAATATTTTTTTCTTTTAATCTGGTGTCCAAAAATTTATAAAAACCACATAAAATAATTAAAACAATGTTTTCAATATATACCCGTGTTACTGGTTTTATAAGCTCTTTGGTTACAATTTTTGTAATTGTTTTTGATGGCGACATTTGTCCTGTGTCTGGTTTTGTGAACTTTGGGTTTCTAATCCTTTTGCTCCGTTCCTTGACCATGATTATTGTTTCATGTCCTGGTCCTTGTTTATTATTTTGAACTTGACTGCTGGTTATGACCTTGGCTTGTTTATCTTGACCTCTTTCTATCTCATAATTCTAATTCTTTAAATAAATTGCCATTCCATGCAGTTTCAATACAGAGTAATGTTAATAGAATACACGGATCCGTTCACAATAGTGTGTTTATTTAGTAAACTGCACAAAAGAATGATGGTTAGGATTGTAAGCTTGAAAGGAAAGAGAGAAAATAAAGCAAAGTCTTCCTCACTGAGTGAATAGACTTCATCCTTAAGAGGCTGCTCGACATACGCCCTCCATATTACAACAAAAGCATTCTCCTTTCTCGCCTCCCATATGTCATTGGTTTCTGTAATATTTCTTTGTCCCTTCTAGTAAACCAAGGTTACATCAGGGGTCAGATCAGTCCCATATACCTACAGGAGCACCAGGCTGAAGTGTCCTCTGGTACACCACCCATTACAGTCTAAATGGCCTTTAGTCTTCTTTTAACTTTAACTTTCTGTATTCGCTTTCTCTCTGATACCTTGCATAAAACCATCTGCTGCAACCGGCTAGCCGAGAAAGTTTGCCTTCTAACATTGTGAAGCAATCCCAACACTTTTATCCAAGGAATGTGTTTTATTCTGCAGCCCTTAGAGGTTTTTATTCAAAAGCTCTAAGCTCTGTGGAGCATACCAAACCATGGCAGCTACTGCCTTGTCACCCAGGCATGTTAAGGACTGCTGTCTTTGGCTGGTCCCTGTTTGGACTGTCCTCTGTTCTGTCCTATCCTGGACAGTTTTCACTTTGTGTGGTCCATGATAGCATATTTGCCCCTGAAAGTCATTTTATATCATCACAATATATATTAAGGTATTTACAAGACAAGCAAGACTAAAATGCAATTTCTAATGTAAAACTAGAATAATAAAACAAAGCAATATTTTCCAAATACATCTAGAGTCTGCAAAAGTAAAAAAAATGAATGCATTGTGCATAAAAAGATATAATTGACATCAAGAATGGACAGTACAACAATATCTGTATCAAAATATTAGATATAAAAAAATATGAATGAAATAACAGGATCGAAGATTTTAAGAACAAAAAAGTCCAGGGTAGATTTTAGAATGAAATTTAAAGATTTAGCACAAGGGAGGCTTACAGATTCCCCTGGTGAGAGTATTCAAGTGCATAGTGTTGTAAAGTTGAAATAGCTGTCACCAAATGAATTTAGGGACAGTGAAATGGCTGGCTTCAGAAAAACATGATGTTTAGTGTGGTTATAGATGTACATTATGTGGCATTGTACACTTTTACATTTTTCATATATACCTTTGGATAGTGAATAAGATGCAGAATACAAGAAACAATAGTACAATTGCTCAAGTATTTTTTTGCAATTTAAGCAATGGCATGCTAAGTCTTTTGCTCAGGGTTGGGCATTTAACAATAGAGCTGCTAGGAGTTTAATAACAAGCACCCTGCCACTGAGCTAGGTCTCCATTTCCAAAACAGAAACTTCAAACATTGCCTGAAATGAGCTACCCTGACTTACGCATTACTGGAGAGGAAATCCACTAAGATTACAGAGAACAATACATACTATCTGAACTGCTGCCTTCAGATCCTGCCTTCTGGGAGGAGATACACGACTCCAAAAATTCGAATAACTGGGACAGAGGCAGCTTCATCCCTGCTGTGATCAAACTGCTTTGTAAGATGAAAGTGACATGGCAACATGAGAATTTTTTTTCTTAAAAATTGAACAAAGTAAAATAGGTTTAGCATGAACTTAGTATTGCTGGCTACTATTGTGTTATTTTAGCATGCCTTCCATCTTTTTTGTCTTATTTATCTTATCCTTTGACTGCATGTCTGAGTTTTTGTGTCCTATACTGTTTGAGTTTGCAGACTGAAACAGAATAGATTTCCACTTGTGGACAATAAAAATTATCTATTGTCACTTGCAGAAATTATCATATGATTTTGCACTTAAGAGGGTGTATTGATAAAGGGGATGAAACAGGACAGAAGTAAGATGAAGAGCTTTGTTTCTTGGGGCAAAGAGAATCGTCTGCAACATCAGCAAAACCAAACAACTGGTTATTGACTTTCACCACCCCAAAGAGCCTCTGCTCACCATTCAGGAAGTGGATTTGGAGGTGGCCCACTTCTACAAGTCCATATCAATGACTGGCTGGACTTGTCTTGTAAGGACAGAGCAGGCTCTTTATTTCTTAGGAGGTGGCATTCCTTTAATGTGGGTAGTAAAATTCTTCACATGTTCTACAAAACTGTGACGGCCAGTGTGATTTTTCTACGCTTTGGTGTACTCAGCTGGTATCATCAGTAGAAGAGAAGTCCATCGAATCAATAAGCTAATTAAAAGAGCAGGCTCAGTTGTAGGAGGCACTCTGGACCCCCTGGAGTAGTAGAGCAAAGGAGAAAGTTAAAACAAAATGGAGTGCCATTATGAACAATGCTGCACATCGTCTCTCTGACACACTAACACTGAGGCCTTTCAGCCAATGAATTATTCAGCAGAAGTGTGTCAAGAAATGCTGCTGGGGGTCCTTTATTCCAACAGTAATATGCCTGCATAATGCTTCACTGGCACTGTATCTGTGACTGCTCTTTTTATCTTTAGCCCAGTTGGAATTTTGTCTTTTTTTCAGTAATTCTGGTGAGTAGTTAATGGGGGAATGTTATTGTTTGCTATAATATTTATTGAGCTTTGGCAAAATGCTAAATTTTCCCACTGCGACAAATAAAGTGCTCTCTAATATTTCTATCTATGGCTACTTAAATACAACTGTTGAAAAATGTATATTTGTTTACTTTGGTGATTCATTGATGCAAAATAATATAGAAATCATACATACAGAGTTTCTAATTTCTACTGCTTGCTTTATTTTCTACTTTTCTAAATGAATAGTACATGTTTAAAAATTAAAAATGAAGTCTGTTAAATTGGTTGTTGTCATTCGAACTGGTCCAGGTTAGGACCCTGGAAAAAATGTTCTTCATTCTGTTATAATTTAGGGGTGTTTTGTGTTGAAGACTATTGAAAATGGCAGTGCAGTAGTTCAACACAAGTCAATAAAAGAGTATTTTCTAGTTTGGAGAGGTAGGGGTAGGGTAAGGATCTAGCAATGTAGACAGAGTAATACAGTTATAAAACATATATTCTTTGCATAGATGTTCCAACACAAATGTCTGTATATTAAAAGCTGGTCCTTATGGTCAGCACACCTAAGGTAATATTTTATCATCTAATAATGTCATTGTTATAAAGTCTTCATAAACAAAACCACATGGCCATGACCTGGAATTATTTTCCTCCACTTAGGTCTGGAAGGCACGACGCTGATTTACCAGATGAAGGAAAAGATAACATCACAATTTTTACACGAATCCTTGACAGACTTCTGGATGGATATGACAACAGGCTACGGCCAGGTTTAGGAGGTTGGTAAAAACATTTTTTTGGTTTATGTTGTTAATTATATACTACTTACATAATTTTATATACTTGACCCACTTTGTGTGAATACCATGATTTTATACTTGTTTCTGCCTAATTTCATTTTCCTCAATGCCATTTTTTTTTGTGACAATTTTGGTTGTGAATCATTATGTCATGGCTGTGAGCAAATAAAAGATGGCAGTGCAACACTCCAGTTATCATAGCATTGGGATATTTTAAAAAGATGTATTGTTGCTTCATGGTTGCTTTTATACTTTGATTACTGATTTTTTTTACTTTTGCCTGTCTTTTTACTCGTACCTTTAGCCTAGCATGTTGGTTTTGTTGTTATGTTTTGACTTTTGGATAGCAACTTCTGTTTGTTTTTAACTGTTCCTTTGGTCGAAACCTTTGTCTCCTGGTTGTTTTTTCAACTGTCCTCTTAAAGGAAGTCATTTTGCCACCTGCCCTTTAAGGTGTAATCTTTCCACCTGTGCTTTTAAGGGCAAGCTTTAGTGTTTAGAGCAGGAGTGTCAAACTCCAGGCCTGGTGGGCCACAGTGGCTGCAGGTTTTCAATCTAACCCTTCTTCTAATTAGTCACCGGTTTTCACTGCTAATTAACTCCTTTTCCATTCATTTTAATAGCCCTGTTTTTAAGGATTCAGTCCTCTGAATTGATTCTTTGCTTCATTAAATCACAGCCAAGCAGAAATGAGCCAACAGATGACAAGCTAAATTGGGTCTTCAAACTCCAGCCAATTTCACTCCAACCAGATTCTTAACGAGAAGCCGAATCTTACTGTTAATTAAGCCTGTTATTTAATTCCAAGGCTTGTTGCTGCTCTCATTCTGCCACGGCAGACATTTCCAAAACTGTTGATGTTCTGTTTTTTCTAAGAACACCATCAAAATGTTTTGATGAGCTGAGAGATCAACCTTACTGAGACCTTCACCTTTCTTTATTTTCAGATATTGTCTGATGGACACAGTATGCTGGTCATGTTTTGGCTCATTTTGTATCTCATTATTGTTTGGCTGCTAATTAAGAAAAAAGAAACAACTAAAGGGCCTGAGTCATGTTAATTAAAACTAAAGCTAAAGAAGTTAATTAGCAGCAAAAACTGGTCACTAATTAAAAAGATGATTAGAATGAAAACCTGCAGCCACTGCGGCCCTCCAGGACTGGAGTTTGACATCCATGGTTTAGAGAATCTACCTTGTAAATAAAACCATATTTAGAAAAGCCATAATGTTAAAGGTCCTGGGATGAAATATTTTGAGGCACACTTACTGGAGCTAGAGAATGAGTGAAAAGAGCAATCATCTGTGGCCAGCTTGATGGACAGGTAGAGTTCTATATGAGTGAATGCGGCACAAGTCTTCATTTGAGGGTAGAGGAGTAGCAAAGTGGGATTAGTCAAGACAGAAGGTGTGGAGCTTATAGAGATCACTCTGCTAAGATCAGTTGTGGAGCCAAGTACACCTGAAGGACATTAAGGTTTGAGACAAAGGCCCTCGAGCTTGTGGAGGGGCAGTCTTAATGTAAATAGTTTTGGAAGAAGTCATTTTCTTTTATTTGAGTGTTTAGAACTAAAAGGTAAGAAAGGAAATATTTTTGTAAATATATGTTTTTCTAATCGATTGTGTGGATGTGTGATATGGACTGTGTTTTCTTTTTGTGTGTGTGGTTTTTTTTTTTTGATAAGACAATTCGGCATTTTCATTTATTATTATTTATTAAGCTCTATAAAAGAAACTCACAGATTTTTTTGTTCAGTTTTTGCTTTTATGTGAGTGACTCATTTCTTTTCACCACTGATTGGTCTTGGTCTACAAACTACTAGGTGCCCCATTGGGGAGAGGTTGTCCATAGGCCACAGGCCTGGTCAATATAAAACTCACTCGTTTTAGACTATAGCATGAGAGAAGGTAATCACTTGTTCACATGGGGCTAGTTGGTACTGGATTACCATGTTCATACAATACATAATTTTAAAGAAATAAAAAAAATACAAACTGTGTTATTTGTTAATTTGTGTGCCATTAATCTAGTATTAGATTTTGGTTGCAGAAAGAAAGAAAAAAAGCTATGTTAAAAATAAAATTCTGAAACCAACAGACCTTCATTAAATGCTGGGATGAAAAGGATATGAAAGCCTTTAATGGGTAGTAGCTGTATGCAGTTTTGTCTCTAAGGCTGAAACATTAGCTTCGCCTTGAGGCAGGATTTGTAAGAGGTTTTACAATGACAATCTGCCATGCAGTTCTAAAGCCTTTGTCTTAGAAATTCTCCTGTGCAAGGCCTGTTGGCTTGCAAATTAAATGATGCTTCCCTACGGCAAAGCTGTCTCTAGAAAAGGCCTTGGCTTGGAAAAGTCAGTAATGCTAACTTGCATCCATTAGTTAGCTTTATATTGAGCATCTTTTAGCTAGATAGTATCAAGAAAAACAAAAAGCACCAACAAGACTGCATAAAAACAACCAATCTTCACTTTATATACTACTTGTAATATGCAGAAGCAGCATTATCTAATGGTGCTTTAGAGGTTAGGCACAGAACAACTGTTTTGTAATTTCCACATTATGAACATTGTCAGGTTAAGTGAGTTACTGAGAGAGAACCAGTGAAGCTGATAACTTTTTGGATCACATTCAGATGTCTCAGCCAATATATTCATATTTACTTTTATTCGTTTAGAAAATGCTTTTGCCCATAGCGACATACAAAATAATCAAGTAACCATCAGTTAGGGGGCTGTTTTAAAACAGGTGTTACAAAACTACTTAAAGGAACTGAGCAAAACAAGTGAAAATGCACTAGACCTTATAAATAAGCAAATAGTAAGCCATTAAACTAATAGATCTAAAATATAAAGTAGAAAAAACAAATTCAGCATTCTAAATTGCAAAAGGTTTTTTCTTCCCTTTCATTGAAATGAATTACAACAACAACATTTATTTATATAGCACGTTTTCATACAAAAAAATTTAGCTCAAAGTGCTTTACAAAATGAAGAACAGAAAAATAGAAGACACAATAAAAAATAAACATACCGGTAAGTCAACATTAATTAACATAGAATAAGTAAGATCCGATGGCCAGGGTGGACAGAAAAAACAAAAAAAAAAAAACTCCAGAGGCTGGAGAAAAAAAAATAAAATCTGTAGGGATTCCAGACCAAGAGACCGCCCAGTCCCCTCTGGGCAATCTGAACTACCAATCCCATTCATAGACAGCATGAAATCTAAAATAATAATTATTTTTATTAAGTGTCCCACACGGTCCTATTCATTTGACTAGGCTAGATTTTTAACAGTGACAGGAGAACTTAACAATAAATAGCACGGAAATTGAATGCTAACTAAAAGGAGGAGCCTTATTGCCTACAAGGAACTTCTTTATTCATCTCCCCTAACGTGCCTACCTCCTGCAAAGCACAAAGGAACACTACCTTTCTGGGAAAGGGAACAGATGAAAATAAAAATGCATGCTTAAACATATTTCCAGGAGTTAATAAGAAAAGTCAGAAACATACAAATGACAGATTTTGGTATTGCAATGTAAAGACTGAAGGGTTTGATGGCCTCATTGCATCTTTGAGTATCTTTTATAAGAAAGATTGCCGTTGTAGTGTTACATACACCTGAACTTGTCATGCATTGGGCTGACGTTTTTGTTGTTTCTGAGTTGTTATGTGTTTCATGTTTAGAATTATGTACAGTCTCTATAAATGTGAGCATGTTCTGGGCCACCTATCAGTATTCATTGGAGCTATGCAGAGGAACAACCAAGTGTATCCCAGGACTGAAGGCCATGTCCTACTCTGACAGACTCGGAGAGTTAAGCCTGTTTAGTCTTGAGCAGAGGAGACTGTGTGGGACCTAATCCAAGCATTTAAAATCCTCAAAGGTATTGATAAGGTGAATCCAGCAACATTCTTTGAGCTTAATGGTGAATCAGATACTCGAGGACATCAGTGGAAATTAAGAGGAAGAGCATTTAAAACTGAAGCCAGGAAGCACTTCATGATGTACAGAGTTGTGGGATTCTGGAACAAACCATCATGTAGTTGAAACAGAAACCTTGACAACCTTTAAGAAGAATCTGGAGGTATTTGGACAGCTTAGCTATTAGCTAAACAAACGGGACTGAATGGTCTCCTTATTTGTCAAATTTCTTATGTTCTTATGTTGATTTAAGAACTGCTCCTTACCCTATAAAGGCTGCAGGGACAGGAAGTGTATGTGCAAAGCATTTGTGTTTGTTAAGTTTTTTGTAAGTGTGAGTATTATTATTTATGTTGTCAGTCCTCAACATTCACGCCTTTTTTTGCATTGTGTTTATTTTAATGTTTCTTTGTGCAGCACTTGGGTGCAACCTCTGTTGTTTTCAATGTTGTTTTATGAATAAATAATCTAATTTAATCTTTAACTTTCATGACTGCAAGTATTCACATGATTTTATTTGTAACCTCAGTTTTACTTTTGTGTAGGCAGCCACACTAAATAAGTATGAGGTAAACTAGATAGCATGCATACAGGGAAACACATGAGAATAGGAGGCCTATGTGCAGCAAATGAGTTGCTTTTTGCCTCTCAAATCACCTCTCTTTCATTGTTGTTGAAGCTCCAAACATAACTTTGAGATGGTGATTCATTTCGCTTGGGCCATAACCTTACACCAAGAGAACTCTCACTGTTGTTCTTAAAGAAAGATTACTTTTTTCCCTCTATGCTACTGAAACTTCTTACCATCACTCAGTTTTTTAAAATTTGTTATTCCATAATTGTGTTATTTTCCAAATGTCTTGTGTTATTTTGCAGATGCATTACAACATTGTCCACCCATGTGCTTTTCACATCTAGTCACAAGTAGAAAGAGATTGAGCAAGGATATTGTGGCCCACACAGAAAATGAAATCAGTATATGAAGTAACCATTTAGCTTTATCAATAACTAGCTGAGGTACCCGGTGTTGGCCAAGTAAGAAAATGGAAAGATGCAAAGGAAAAATGTAATTACAACTTGCCTATTTCAAAACGTTATTATCCTTTCATTTACTTATAACTATTTTTAGAATTGAAAGGCTTATTTATACACAGTATGCTATCCAAATAGCACTAAATGACTGTGGTGGCCCATTGTGAGACACTTCACAAATCCTATGCAACTCTGTAGCAAGTCATATCACAAACTGCATGCAACCCTTTACCAGTGAGCACACCGGTGAGTCAAGACTCTGTGTGACACAAAAAAATGGCATCCTGTGATCTAGTTTGGGTTGCAACCCATAGTTTAAGGTATTATGGACTAAATGCAATCAGCGATCCCAATTTGTTTTGAAATTTGAGTCAACTGTGAGGTCACAACTCCCACTGCCCCAGAGCCATTCCTATGGGGGACATGATTAAGAGTTTCATGTCATAAACTTAGCTTATGGTGAACAATAACTTTTTGCCAAATTTCAAGTCTGTAGCTTAAAATGCAAAGCCATGCTTCATCAATATGGGGGTTTTGATGTGGGGTGAGGCTGAATTTCCAGCTTGGTCATGGTGTTTATGTTTGCAAAGGCTGAGAGACTGTGCCTAGTGACACACTGGCATACCTTCAAGGTTTGATTCCTTCCATTTGCCCCATGCTGCAGACATGTGCTGTGCATAGTTTCTGGTGGCATCATACATCTGTGCATTTCTTCCCTACTGACATGCTTTCACTTTGTCATTATGAGTTAATGATTGTAGCTTGTTTGGCAAACAATGTCATATTTATCCATTTAAACTTAAATCTACCACACACTAAAGTGTGCCAAAAGTGGAGGGGCCTGACTATTTTCTGAATCCATCATATAGGCATATACACAATATATATACTGCTCATACAAAAACACATGTATTTACCACTCAGAGAGCATTTATTAAAACTATAATAATCTAAGCAGAGTTACTCAAGAGCTTGTAAATCAAAATAACATGCTTTATAATGGGAAGATACTGGTGAGTGCTGTTGGTCCTCAAGTATAAATACAGGCATTCCCCAGGTTATGGACATCCGACCTACGACTTACAAATGGGGCAGCAGTTGCGACGCATGTACCTCAGTAACTGACGCTCCGTCATCTTCGGCCTGGGGACCCTGCAAACGGTGGGTGGCTGGACGGAGGCTGGAGGGGGCGATTTCACTGCTCGTGCAGTGTAATGTCCCTCGGGCGGCTCCCGGCGGCAAGCAGTGACCTGTGATCCATAGAGGCCACAGCTATCGCTCATGTGCAGGACGGAGTCTTGATGGGGTGGTTCACTGCCCGCCCACTACGCCACCGCAGCTACTGCTCCTGACTGGATGCAGGCTGGATGGAGTGGAGAGTGGAGGGGGGTGTTTAACTGCCTGCCCACCACACATGGCTGCCCTGTTCATTCTCGGTGGGCGGCTGGTAATGCTGCAAGCGGTGACTCGGTTGTGGCTGAACGGAGGCCATTAAGGGTGAATGGGGTGGCGGGGGGTAGCATTGTAGTGTGCCTTGGGTGGCTGCCTGTTGAATGGGGGCGGTGGTGGGCGATTCACTACCCGCCTTTGGCCGCACCGTGTTCGTTCTCGGTGGGCGGACGCAGCAGGCAGCATACTGTAGTGGAGGTGACTGTGTGGTGGGCGGGTAGTGAACTACCCCTCACTGTCCCCCTTCATTCTCAATAGCAAGCCTGCTTGTACTGTTACGCACATAGCAGGAAGTTGTCTGTTGTCAGTACATCAGACGTGTTGACAACGGGTGCCTTCCTGCTGTGATAGCGTGCACAGTGCTGTGCAGAAGAGCTCATCTTAACCTTTTGTCATCACCCTTCAAGAATGTCTCTGAAACACAAATCTGAAGCAAGTGCTGGTGATACAATAAAGAAGATAAAACCATCACCATTGAAAATAAAGTAGAAATAATAAAAAGGTCAGAGAGGTGAAACTCCATCATTTATTGGCAGAGCACTTGGTTATAGTCGGTCAACAATAGCATTTATTAAAATAATGTACCTGTTCTGACTTACATACAGATTCAACTTAAGTACAAACCTACAGTCCCTATCTCATACGTAACCCGGGGACTGCCTGTAAGTAGAACTGCTTTTTACAAACAATACATTCAGTCCAGACCTTTAGCTCAGGTTGTTTATTTGTGTAACCTAAAACTAAAGAGTAGATAAATTACTTAACTGTCAGACATGAATACTGCATAAAAAAGTGAACAAATTTCTAATACTTTTTGTGGCAAAGGTATCAGCATCCCAAAGCTTTAACTTCTACACATTCAATCCTGTCAGATTTGAGTGCCCTACTCTGTGACCCTGTTACATATCAGCATTCTGCAACTTTATCTGTGACTTTACTCCTCAGTTTGTCCTCTCTTTAGAGATTTATCCTGTCAGCGATGAATGGCTTTTGCCTCAGCAGATTCTGATGCTGTCTACAGCTACATCTCCATATTTTTTTTTAGCTCACACTTTTACCATAAGACTTACACGATCTCAATGGTACTGTTGTATTTAGGCTTCATCAGTGTGATCACTGGCAGATTAAGTGACATTTGCTCAGGGTTGCACAGTGAATTATTAGTGAGGAGTGAACCGAGCAAGTCTATGGTTTACTTTTATAACATTGTGCTAAATCATAGCTATGGATTGAATGGCACTGTACTGAACGTATACAAAATAACATATAATATAATTCCTGCCACTGTCTCTATGGATCTAAATCATGATGAGGTTGCTCAGACTGTTTTCTTAAACGTTGATATCCCACAATAAGAACTCATACTGAAGACATCATGACTAAAAAAATGCCACTGTGGCATTAGGAAGTAATCTTGATTTTTTCAAGTTAAAGTATTTCTTGGTGCAATTCATTTGCGTGCAATCTAATTTAAAGTTGGTGTAACATATTAATTTACTGGAGATCTCAAAGCTCTTTGGAGATTTTTGCTTTGAGCTGCTGTAATTGTTCAGCTAAAGAATGTAGAGTCTCATTACTCAGCCTGCTGAACTGCCAAAGAAATGATACATAAAGAACAGACACACACTTACTTTGAAATTTCTACATTAGATGGGAATTAATTATTATTAGCCGACGCCCGCCGTAGCATACGGTGGTCTAAGAATAGGAACGGAAAACGTTGAGAAAGGAATTCCGAAATCAAGAAGAAATAAATACTTCTTGAAAGACGCAGGTGTGAATAGGTGTTTCGGTGGTGACGACAGATAATGAGT
Source organism: Polypterus bichir lapradei (assembly GCA_026402145.1). Lineage (NCBI taxonomy): Eukaryota > Metazoa > Chordata > Cladistia > Polypteriformes > Polypteridae > Polypterus > Polypterus bichir. The sequence continues at coordinate 39,920,714 of JANRMT010062789.1, read as the reverse complement.
CGAAAGATCTAACCCTAGAAAAAGCCATGTACAACTGACCGTGGCTGAAGACTAGTTGTTAGAATTATTGTGAAGAGTAAACAGCATGTGGGATATCAGGTCTGTGCTCTGGTCTTTGGGTATCCGACAGTGCATGTAGAATTTCCGGGAGCAGGATTACATGTGAAAGTGATAAATAAATGAGGCTGTCTGAATTTACATACTATGGCCATGGCATCCTGCTAGTTTTGTTGCATGTATCTTGGACTTCCTGGAAATGTGGACGGTAATATGATCATTTTGCCTACACGTATGTTTTTATTCTCAGCGTTTGCTTGCAGTGCGTCTGACAGTCCTTTTGTATTGTTCCACGCGCATATCTTGTTGATCTAATCTGAGATAGTTGAGACATGCGCCCTCTGTTTTAACATACACATCTACGACGTACTGTTGGAATAGTTCGCCGCTGGAGTGCAAAATACTAAATATATTCCTCATTGCTAATCTGTATGTGTAAAATTGGCATTGAGTAAGAATTCTTCACTTGGCAGTTCTTTTATCTGGAACATGTTGTAAATCTTTGTACCAGCCAATGTCTCTGTAAGGGAATAAAAGTGGGTAAACCATAGGATTGCAATTCATATTGAGCGTGGAAATCTGTCTACAGGAGTTGCCTATGGGACAGATGCAAATGTCCATTTTGGCAGGCGGTTCGCCATCTTCTCCGACAAAAATCGCTGCAACATTGGTGTGACATGTCGGGGCATTGCAGCGTCGTAAATCTGCCTAGGGTTTTCCTCGAAAAGCATTCGTGCAGCTGCTGTTGGATTGGACTGAGCGATTTCATGCATGTGTTTGTATGATTTAGTGAAGGGTTTGATGGTTCTGAGTATGGAATCTAGCTGGAGAAGTAAATTTTCGCTGCATGTAGAGTTTGCTTTATTTTGTAAGCGTACTGCAGATGCTTGGCGAGAAACGCCGTGTTGGCTGCGTGTGGGCGGGACCGGTTTTGAGGGTGGACGCGGGAGGAGAGTTAGAGTTGGCGGGTGGGGCTCTGTCATGCGTATCCCATGATGCGGTAGGAGGGTTAGAGTTGGTGGGTGGGGCTCTGTCGAGCGTATCCTATGGTCTTAGAGTTGGTGGGCGGGGCTCTGTCTTACTTGCACTCACTGTCGTGCGTGCCCTTAGTGAATTTTATATATATATATATATATATATATATATATAGATGCTTACAAGAAAAAAGACAAGATTTTGTATTTATTTTTGTTTTAGTGCAAATGGCTCTAAAATTGGGTCCTGTCGGGCTCTAAGTTCTAAGCCAAAGCAACTTGAAGGCTTTCTTTCTGATCGTTCCTGCATACAGTGAAATCATTAATGCTGCACTAGCCATAACAACACTGTGCAACAGTTCACAGGACAGGTTCACTTAAGTTCACAAAAAAACATATTTGAGTTGAACCTTAGGTAGCACAGTGTTGCTGCCTCACAGCTCCAAGAAAACCTTTTTGGATGCCATTCCCTGTCTGTGTGTGATTTTGGAAAATGAATGAAAGAATTAAGGTTTCCATTTGGGTGTGCAATCATTAGAACATCTGCCTTACTGATCAAAAAAACAAAATACTTATGGAGCTAATCTGAGGTCCTAACATAAGTGTGTGGCACTATAAGCTAACAGCAGGACTATGATGAGCTTGCAAGGTCTTTGATTTCAGCTGTTTCTAATGCAGTTAGGTTGGGCCACTTGTCCACATAACTACCTCCTCCAAAAGTGGTAAAATACCATAGTATTGAAAAGAAAGTTGCCTAAAATGACAAAAACAGTAACACTAAATAACAAAGTTTGCTTAAAACATTAGGAAAAATAATCTATAAAAGCAGAACACATGGAAAAAATCTGAATTAATATAAACTATCCTAATTCTGTGGGTTTTTAAGAAAAGTAATGGTTTACTTCATGATGTATAGTTGTGTGAAATAGTTGAAATATTAAAATATGTTCTTCAGTTCAAATGTTTAAAGTCCAAATATTCACGAATGTAGTAGAAATGTTTCATTTTTTACCCTCTGATAGAAGTCAAAAGAGAGCTAGATCCCTAGTAGAGGACCTGAAATCAAAAATAATATATTCATAATTACCGACCTTGAAATAGTCTAAAACGATACCCTACATGTTTGTTTGAAATTTGTCATTTTTAACCTTCAGGGAGTGGCTCTTAAAGGGCTAGGACCACCAGTAAAGAATCCGATATTAAAAATATTACCGCTTTCTTGATCAGCAACCTGGAAAGAGTATCGCCACTCCACATGCCTTTTTGTGAAAAGGACTAACGTGCCCTTTGTATCACATTAGAGGTTGAACCCCCTTTGTTGGCTGAAGTGAGACACACAACTTCAAGTCCTTCTGATCCTATTCCTTTGACCCTAGCCTGTCTCCATTATGATTTGGTTCTCCCAATTATAAACATTTTATTTTGGAAAGGTTTATTGTCAATGAGGTTTTCCAGCCACATAATGTATTTTGCAGTTATCATGTTACCTGGAGCTTCTTTTGTTGTATCCAAGGACACTGTGCAGTCTTACAAATGGTGTCAGTGTGCGCAAATGCAAAGTTTGTTAACAAAATGTTTCAGACTTCCATTCCTTAACATAACCTTGTTGAGAACTCACTTTCTGTTTGTAAAAGTTTTCAATGTTTCTATATTGATAGCCATCTCTGATGTTTTTTGGTTACATATCACCCTTAGCTTAAATTTTACACTTGTCTAGTCATTGTCTTCTGCTGCAAATGTAGTATGAACAAACAAATGTAGATTCAAGCTGTTTTGTTTTACATTTTTCCAGCACAATTAACATACTTCCCTGATATTTTATGGTGTGTCTCACCTTGTTACTATGCCACTGATGATGTGAAGAATAGTGAACATTCTCAAATTGTTTTCTACCTAAAATAATTCAGAGGAGCTTACAAAAACACAGGAAACTGATTTTACTAATTAAAAATTACACCAGGAAGAAATTTTCAAAGGGGCAATTCCCCCCAGACTGATACAATGGCAACACGACAATCTTATAACCTCTCTGAGCTTACCTTTGTAATTGCTGAGATCCTACTAATTTTGAGGTGTCACTGGCACAGTTTCTCATCAAGGTGCCTTAGAATAGATCTCATTATCTTCAATCTGTTTCTTCCTTCTTTTCAGATCCTGGCCTCTCTTATTTCTGCCACACTCAGTATAATTCTTACTGAGGGACAGCTTCATATCCTATCCCAGAAACACTTTCAAGACTAAAGGCAACAATATATTTACAGCAAGAACACCACCTCAGAGATCCATTGGCAGTATATTATGAGCTTTCAGTGGGTCCTGAAGATGTCAGGTCTTAATGCTATCACCCCTGCTGCTTTTTCTATTAGAGGTACTGCATAGTTCCACTAATCATCCCATTGGGACCGTGAGTCCAGTAGTGCAAGAGGATGTTGCCGTTTCTGGCATTTCTTTGCCAACCTTATACATTTAGTCATGCAACCTAAACCTTAAGCTGGCTCGTCTGTTCTCTAACATATTAAACAGCATAATGTTTTTCCCTCAACCAAACAATTATTGTTGTCCCTTTCTGGTTTTCTTCAAGAGCATACTGCCCTTGGTTATGCCCATCTTACATAATAATTTATGTTGTCACTGCCTGAGACCTTGCCATCTTGTTTTGTCTGCTGTGTCACAGTCCACCATGTCACTGATTACAATAATTACTCTTCTTTGTCTCTTTACAAGTCTTCAGAAGCAATCTCCATGGCTCTGTGAAATATTTTGCTGAGCATACACCAAAGGGAAATCTTCATTTTTTAAAACTGGACAAATGGAATTATAATTATGCATAATTTGGGTTTCTTTCTTTCTGTCTACAGCTGACAAATGCCATAAAATGCATCTCAGATTTAAAAATATGCTCTACTTATGCCACCTCTCTCAAAATGTCTTCAAGTTTGGTGACTTGTTATTTACAAAGTGTCATTGCACTTCTTTACACAAAGTGTTGTATTGACCTATCCCATAGGTTTCTGAGATAGATTGTTCACTTTTAACATCAATCTCCTTTTAGAGTCTTGGTCTCAAATATAATGAAATAGATTGTAAACATTGTTCAGCAGGATGTTCAGACACTTTCGGACACATGTAAGTAAAGTGGCAAAGTCCAGTAGAATACCTTTGTATGTTTGTGTTCCCAGTGGTACAGTCAATCAGTGGTTTGTACTGCTGCCTCACAGAGTCAAAGTCCTAGTTTTAAATTCTGTATGTAGGGATTTTGCAAGTTCTTCCAGTGACTTGTGTGTTCTTCTTGAGGTAGTTCAGTTTTCATCAATTATCACATAGACATGCATCTTTGATTATCAATTAATAAAACTGGCCTTGATATGGTTCAACAACGACTTTTTCCTAGGTATATTATCTTTTGTTAAGCTTATTTTTTTTGTTATTTTTTAATATTTTTTTCTGTTCATGTTTTTGCAAGAATCCAGTCATTTGTAACTTTCATATTATGCTTTTTTTCATGCCAGTCTAGCAAAACATGAAATGGTACGAAAACACCCACCACCTTTATACCAAAGTGGCCACCAGTTTTTTTTTTTCCCCAAACCGACCACCCATCTTCTTTCCTTAATTGACTTCTCTAAGTTTTCCACTGGCACAATGTTTTATGAAGCTGTCCGGAATTAAAAATAATAATAATAATTGCAGTAAAATCGCAAAAGTCATTCAACAAGAAAATCCTAATTAATTACCAGGCGAAAACACTAAGACATAAACCAGTTTGAGATAAAAGAGTGAGAGTCAAAATCAGAACATGAACCTTTCCATGAGCACCAGTTCACTGGTTAAATCCACATCTGTGACAATGCAGCTCATGCCACTGCCTCATAATTTATCAGCTCATATGGTATCATGAGGGTAGTTCCTAGCAACCAGGCAAAGTCTCATAGCAGATCATTGCCTCCTGGATGTGGCTTTCAATGTAAGGATGTGATACAGACAGCTATAAAGCGAAAAAGAATTAAAAACATTTTCAAACTATTTTTAAAATACTAAACTTTTGTAAACTAAAAAAATATTCAGATCACAGAAATAATTAAATAAACCAGACAGGATTCCCATGTTAACAGTTTTAGTTGTTCTTAGTATTTATTGTAAAGTATGTTAATTCTGTTAGTTGTCTTCCTTGTCCTTTGGAAGTTGGGCCAAAGGGGGTGAACCCAAGATGCTGCACCTATGTTGGAGGCCACCTATTTAAAGGCATTAGCTCCTGCTCATGGTGTTCGGGTCCTTTTTCTTGGATTCTTTCTCTCTTGAGGATTTTGTAAATTTATGGTTTTGATTATTTCTTTTATGGGTTAATTTATGACTTTGTCTTTGGCAGTGATTTTGGATCTCAGACTTGAATTATGTTAACGTTTCAGTTACCTCTTTGGAAGCAACTGTTGCTTTTTCAAATTATGTTCTTGATATTCTAAACATTATTGATTTGACTTTATTGAGTCAGGTGTTTTATAGTTTTAAACTTAGTTTTCAATTTCTGGACTAGGGTTGAGAAAAATTAAGATTTGATGCCTTTCTGAGATTTGCGGGTCCAGAATTTCATAAAAGTATCCATGGCAGCCTGAATATGCATTGTAATGCACTGGTGGCCCACCCAGAGTTGGTTTCAGTGCTGCTGGGATTGGTTCAGAATGGATAAGAACTTTAGAAAATGGATTGATAAATGGATTTGTCATTCCAATACTCTGTCTGACATTTTTTATAGGTTTTTCCCTTTCTGTGTTAATCTTGGTATTTGCTTATTTTATCAGTCCGTTGTTTTAAATACAAAGTTTGCAAAGAATTAATATAATTTAGCCAGTTAGTTATGCATATATATCATTTGACCATGCTCTTAATCCAATTTGTTTCTTTGTCATGTGGGCGTGTTTGCAGTAGTTTAAACTGTTACTACATTCATCTTCACTTTATTTTTCAATTTAAAAATCATTACAATTCAACAGATACCACCATATGTGTGCAGGAATTTCTTTCTTTATTTGTTAGTGACATAATTTCACTCCATTGGTTGTCCTTCCTACTTATATTCCCTTTTCTTTCCACTGTTGCTACATGTTGTCATAACCCAGCTAACTCATTAATAAAAACAAACAAAAAAAATTAATCAAGATGGTCATATGTTCTGCTTAGCAGTATGAAACTGCTTTAAGTTAAAATGCTGTAGACAGCATGTGATGTAACTCATGGCAAGCCATCTCACTAGCCAGACAAAGAATTACATAAAGCTTGCAAAAGTTGGTTTCAGCAAATAACTATGTTTAGTCAACGTGTGTGCCTGCCTACTTTAACTAGCTCCTAAAAGATATTTTAAACACCATAGTACTAAAAACCATTTAAAATAATATAGTAATGACCTTAAAAAAAGAAAACAGGGCCAAAGGACAAGAAAATGTCCTGAAAAGTAAAAAAAAAAACAAAACAACTATAATGTGTAAAAGGTGCACAAATAGAAGGAAACAGCACTACAGCATGTGGCGGACGGCTGGGGGTGGTACCCAGCTGGGACACCCAGGAGGAACGGAGGAGCACTTGCGCCTCCTCCATACCACGAGGGGGCGACCGCCCTGGTTGTGTTGGGCGTCACGGGTAGAGGGCTTGGAAGCCCAACCCTGTAGGGGCCCGTGGTCACCGCCAGGGGCGCCCCAATGCCTTGGGAGCCCTGGACCTCAGCACTTCCGCCACACCAGGAAGTGCTGTGGGGAAGAGAAGCAGAGACACCCAGAGTGCTTACGGGAGTACAGCCGGCACTTCCGCCACACTGGGGCGTGTCGGCGGGAGATTGTCGGGAAGCACCTGGAGCACATCCGGGTGTGGATAAAAGGGGCTGCCTCCCTTCATTCGAGGTTGGAGTCGGGTGAGGAGAGGACAAAGCAGGAGAAACGAGAGTGGAGGCGGCCCGAGGAAAGGCAGAGAGTGTGAGAGGCCTGGACTTTGGGGAACTTGTGGGGGTTTGTGTGCACTTTTGAACTTTGTATATATTGTAAATAAACATGTGGTGGTGGATCTACAACATGTCTGCCTGTCTGTGTTCGGGGCTCGTTCACAAGCATTACAGTATTGGACTGGACTGCCAATACTGATGCTCTGTGTAAGAAAGGTCAGAGCCGACTATACTTCCTTAGAAGGTTGGCGTCCTTCAACATCTGCAATAAGATGCTGCAGATGTTCTACCAGACGGTTGTGGCGAGTGCCCTCTTCTACGCAGTGGTGTGCTGGGGAGGCAGCGTAAAGATGAAGGACGCCTCACACCTGGACAAACTTGTGAGGAAGGCAGGCTCTATTGTAGGAATGAAGCTCGACAGTTTAACATCTGTGGCAGAGCGACGGGCGCTAAGCATGCTCCTGTCAATCATGGAGAATCCACTGCATCTACTGAACAGCGTCATTTCCAGGCAGAGGAGTAGCTTCAGTGACAGACTGAGGAGATCGTTCCTCCCCCACACTATGCGACTCTTCAATTCCACCCGGGGGAGTAAATGCTAACATTATTCAGAGTTATTGTCTGTTTTTACCTGCATTTTTATTAGTCTTTAATATTGTTTTTTGTATCAGTACGCTGCTGCTGGATTATGTGAATTTCCCCTTGGGATTAATAAAGTATCTATCTATCTATCTATCTATCTATCTATCTATCTATCTATCTAT
>JANRMT010062789.1:39878432-39912983 GCA_026402145.1 Polypterus bichir lapradei | reverse complement strand
TATCTATCTATCTATCTATCTATCTATCTATCTATCTATCTATCTATCTATCTATCTATCTATCTATCTATCTATCTATCTATCTATCTACAGGATGTAATTTATGTAACTGTACACATTTGGAACATTGCCTGGTTTCTCCACAAATACCAGTTTGACCATAACATTTCGCATGCACCCATAGTGTTCTAAAATGGCTGTCAAGACTAGATGACTGTCCCCAGTAGCATCACATGCCAATCATGTGACCACACCCAACACACATGTATCCACAAGTCCATGACAGTTGGGATGCCACAGCAATCTTGGGTTCAGGAAACAATTTGATACCAGAAGCAAGTGAAACAAATTAAATGAAAAAAAAAAAAAAAAAAAATATAAAAAATTTAAAAAAAAAAAAAAAAAAAAAAAAAACAAAACTCTGAATTACTGTATTCATGGGACCCTTTGAAATTTTTCCAGTTTTTCAATTTGCTTCCTGTCATTGTAAATGTGGAATGCACAAACATTGCTGCCTAATCATTTTAGGTTTTTATTGGCTCACAGACACAATCTGATCTCTAACGATTAAGTCCAGAATGTCTTCATAATTGCATGGCAATGCTTATATTTCCAAGGATGCAAGACACATTACAAGCTAAAAAATACCCCTGCTACATCTGTTCCGGGGGAGCAACCATGGGCAGCTCAATACCTCCCCCGGGACGCTTGGTGGCAGCCTCCCTGGCGGACGGTGGTCCCCCCAGCCTGTCGCATGGCTCCATGGGAGATGGAGTCCTCCACAGCCTGGTTGGGGGCTCGGATGGCCGCTAGGGGGAGCTGCATGTCTGGCTGGACGATTCTTCAGCCCCACCCGGAGGTGCAATCAAGACCAGGTGGTCAAGCACCTGGAGCACTTCCGGGTGGGTTATAAAAAGGGCCAGCCACCACCACTCAAAGAGCCAGAGTCAAGAGGAGGAGGACTAAGCTTGAGGAGGAGTGGTGGTAAAGGAGAAGAGAGTGTTTTGTGGTGTAATTGTGCTTTTGGGACTATGTTGGGCTGTGTGGCACTGGGAAGATGTGTCCCACAGCTGAAGAATTAATAAAAGCCTTTGTGTTAATTTGGTACGTGCCTCTGCGTCAGTCTGTGCCGGGTCAGGCGCTTATATAGCCGGACCAGTATGCATTAAACCTATGATGTACTGTACTTCTTCAAAGTTGTTCATGTGTGTATTTTCCTTACGCTCTGCTGCAATGTGTATCCCACAATTAGGAGCAGTAGGAGCACTTTCTCATCTCTATACTTGTTATGATCTCCATTGCAGTCACTCCTAATAGAAAGCACTGTTTGAAAGGTCTCCATTTACTGTCCAGTGGACCATTCTGTTTTATTACATATCTCATAATGAGGTAGTGCTTATTTTTTGTAGCATATTGTTTTTTTAGCTACAATATTTTCTGCTTCTACTTAAAGTTTAGTATAAGAATCACTTGTTCATCTTGCAAATCTATGAGTTTTTATCTGGATTTTCCAAATTCATTCTAGCACATTAAAAATCGTCATGGATAACTTCAGCATCTTGCTTTCTTTGACATACAGATGACAGATTCTCCTTTTTATCTTTCTTCGGTCTTGTAAATGAGACAGAATAATAAAATTATAAAATAGAATTTTGCATCAATGATAGGGATTAAAGGAACTGAAAATTAAGCTAATGATCTAGAAAATGGTGGCTCCTCTGCTTATGGTGTGAATGCCAAGATTCCTGGAGATACTGAATGTGCAATGCAACACTAATAGCTGCATCTTTGACTTTGTATTCACTAATCAATTCTAGGATTATATATTTTTTTTTATTTTGAGGGTGCTTAAGCAGACTTGCATTGGATATATATTTACCGAAATCCTGCAATATTTACTGAAGCAAACTATTTCATTTAACTACTGAAATATGCAATAGCACTGTGCTTATATCTGCTAATCACATTGCTAGAACAATGCCTGCAGGTTTATATCTTATGTTAATATTAAATTATTTGACGACCGCAATGTGAATGTATTTTTGTGATGGATGCAGTTCCAATTGTTGTTCTAAAACTTGGTTCCTTAATTTATTTGCTTTATATGAGCAGAATATCAGAACTTCGCTTGCATTCAGTAAAACAATAAAACACAGCTTGTAATACCTTGTATAATTTGGATTACAAAAGTGCAACATAAATCACTATATAGAGAAATGAGGCAGGTTATTCAACAGCCCTTCAGTATTGGTTTGGATGTTGCTGTCAGATGAGGTACATATTCAGAGCACAGATGTGCATGTAATAGCTTGGTTCTCTATGACTGTACACCTATCATCCATATACTGTAGATTTTGGAGAAAAATTACACCAGATTTTAAGACAGCTGACAAAAATATGCTAATAGTAGATCAAAAGTGGAAACCAGAACGTGTATAAGATTTTGTTGCACATGAAATCCAGAAACATTAGGGTTTATCTCAGAATAATAACTTTTGGGATAAATGGTACAATCAGTGTCAGATCAAAGTTATGTGGCAGATCTAGGCAGTGGTGGATAGATGTTTTTCCTTGGACATCATAACGCATTGTAATAAACCAAAAGAGAATTTCCACAATGAAAAAGAGTTGGCTGACCGTCCCCGTATAATGTCCATTAAAGTAAAAAATGGTGGTCAAAATACGTTTACAGTACATGATATCAAGTATTACAAATGGTGGCTTTTTGTGCACAACAAAAATGGTGGATGGAAATGAACTGGCAGGAAATGACGTAGAAACAGGCAGACGGATACGACGTCATCCAAAGGGACCGGAAGCGATGTAGTGGGGAAGTGACGTCATCTTCTGGAGACCGGAAGTGTCATCATGGGTCGGAGCCAGAAGCAATGTCATCAGATGTTGCCGGAGGTGACGTTTTGGTGGCCATCTTGGAACCTGGAAGAAAGTTTTTGCCTGAAGAAAGAGGGGCGTTAGTACCACAGATTAACCCTTTGTCTTGCGATATTTCACTCATCTCAAGGCTTGTTGACTGCCTCTTAATCGCATGTGTGTGACAGCATTCATAATGGTATATAAAATTGAAGGGGGGGGGGCCAAATTCTCCTAAAGATCATTCATATTTATATATTACACAGGAAGCACTATATTAACATAATATAGAAGAGTAGGGGTTTTGCCTATGCTTGGATGAGCCTGAGCTGGTCCTTACTCAGCCTTATCCTAGAGCCAGCCCTGGTTACAATAGTGTCATCATTGCCAAAGACAACAAACCTACTATGTTATCCTGCTTTATATGACATTGTGTAATAGTTTTCACTATAAAGAACTTCATACAATAAAGAACATACTGTTAATGTAGATACTATTGGTTCACCCTACCCTGGGACAAGTCTAGGCTTCATACAAACCTGTGATGGTTAACTAGATATTTTAAATTGGCGCAAAGTGGGTGTGGGTTATCTTGCACCCAATTTGCTACAATAACAATGATTTACATTAGTGCATATACAAAGTTTTAACAGGCAACTCACAGAGGTTTTAGCCACAGGTGGAATTTAATGCATGACTGTCCACAGCAGATGCACTGTTACTACAATAATCTCCTATGAAAGGTTATTTTTCTTCAAAAGCTTTTTGAATGTAAAATCCATTCTACCCTATGCAGCTCCCTCTTGCACATTGCCCATCCTTTGAAAAGAGAAATATTTGGTGTGATTTCAATAACAGATTAGTTTATGATTTCAAAATAAACTTGAGTTAGGTCACTTTACCTTGCATGTTTTGCATCTGGCATTTTTCTTTTTTACATGTCAGATAGCTGCTCCTGTCAGCAAACAGATCCTCAGTAGTCAGTTCGAGATATTGAAACGGCCAGAGACACAACATATTTAATAAACAAAAATGTTTCTTTGATGAAGTGAATGAAAAGTTAAAAACACTTTACATTTCATAACAGTTAACCAAATCCCAGAATGCACCTCAGTGTTATGCCATGCATACATTTTCTAGCTTGTTTAAAAATTGAGAAAGGGTATATTTTGCCACAATTACAAGCAGACAAACAAGCTAAAAAACTTTTTCTGACATTTATTTATTTATTCTGACATTTGTGACTAAAGTATGTTTTCTTTTTATTTAACCTTTTTGTTGATTCTTAAAAGTTTTGCAAATATTATTAATTATGTTTTTGTTTTTTCTGCATATATTTTCTAAATGAATACTTTGTTAGGCCAGTGTTCTGTGTTATTTGTCCCTTTTGTTCTGTGCTTTTTGGACTACATACTTAGTCTGGGATAGTGTAGCCACCAGACACTGCAGCTGCGGAACCAGCGCTATTTAAGGGCCTGAATTGCTTCTTTTGGTTTTCTTTTCTTTCTTTGTTAAAGAGAATGCCATGGTATGAGGTCGTATTTATAAAAATGGAATACAGTACATGAGGCCAAACAAATGTGAGACATGCATGTGTGTGACTATCATACACGATCCAATGCAACTCATAATCACATTTGTAACAAAATGTCCTAGACTTCATAAAGATAACGAGGGGAAAAAAAAAGCAGAAATCAATTGAAAATGTCTAAAGAAAAAATGCTAGAAAAATACAGTGTAAGTAACTTGAAAACATGCCCAGAATGCCAAAAATTCTGATATAGTTACATAATTTTTGGTGACCTTCTTTTCAGTGAGAAATGACAACCACGCAGTTTAATTTGGGATGTTGTTAGATTTTGAGGAAAGCACTGTTTGTGATTGTCTTGCACCCTTTTCATTTCTTATATAATTTACCACAGTAGTTTTGTGTCATATATATTATCTGTTGTCTAACTTTTCTTACTTTATGTACAGTGCATCTGGAAAGTATTCACAAACCATCACTTTTTCCACATTTTGTTATGTTACAGCCTTATTCCAAAATGGATTAAATTCATTTTTTTCCTCAGAATTCTACACACAACACCCCATAATGACAACATGAAAAAAGTTTACCTGAGGTTTTTGCAAATTTATTAAAAATAAAAAAACTGAGAAATCACATGTACATAAGTATTCACAGCCTTTGCTCAATACTTTGTCGATGCACCTTTGGCAGCAATTACAGCCTCAAGTCTTTTTGAATATGTTGTCACAAGCTTGGCACACCTATCCTTGGCCAGTTTCGCCCATTCCTCTTTGTAGCACCTCTCAAGCTCCATCAGGTTGGATGGGAAGCGTCGGTGCACAGCCATTTTAAGATCTCTCCAGAGATGTTCAATTGGATTCAAGTCTGGGCTCTGGCTGGGCCACTCAAGGACATTCACAGAGTTGTCCTGAAGCCACTCCTTTGATATCTTGGCTGTGTGCTTAGGGTTGTTGTCCTGCTGAAAGATGAACCGTCGCCCCAGTCTGAGGTCAAGAGCGCTCTGGAGCAGGTTTTTATCCAGGATGTCTCTGTACATTGCTGCAGTCATCTTTCCCTTTATCCTGACTAGTCTCCCAGCTCCTGCTGCTGAAAAACATCGCCACAGCATGATGCTGCAACCACCATGCTTCACTGTAGGGATGGTATTGGCCTGGTGATGAGCGGTGCCTGGTTTCCTCCAAACGTGACACCTGGCATTCACACCAAAGAGTTCAATCTTTGTCTCATCAGACCAGAGAAATTTGTTTCTCATGGTCTGAGAGTCCTTCAGGTGCCTTTTGGCAAACTCCAGGTGGGCTGCCATGTGCCTTTTACTAAGGAGTGGCTTCCGTCAGGCCACTCTACCATACAGGCCTGATTGGTGGATTGCTGCATGGATGGTTGTCCTTCTGGAAGGTTCTCCTTTCTCCACAGAGGGCCTCTGGAGCTCTGACAGAGTGACCATCAGGTTCTTCGTCACCTCCCTGACTAAGGCCCTTCTCCCCCGATCGCTCAGTTTAGATGGCCGGCCAGCTCTAGGAAGAGTCCTGGTGGTTTCAAACTTCTTCCACTTACGGATGATGGAGGCCACTGTGCTCATTGGGACCTTCAAAGCAGCAGAAATTTTTCTGTAACCTTCCCCAGATTTGAGCCTCGAGACAATCCTGTCTTGGAGGTCTACAGACAATTCCTTTGACTTCATGCTTGGTTTGTGCTCTGACATGAACTGTAAACTGTGGGACCTTATGTAGACAGGTGTGTGCCTTTCAAAATCATGTCCAATCAACTGAATTTACCACAGGTGGACTCCAATTAAGCTGCAGAAACATCTCAAGGATGATTCAATTTTGAGCTTCATGGCAAAGGCTGTGAATACTTATGTATATGTGCTTTCTCAGTTTTTTTATTTTTAATAAATTTGCAAACATCTCAAGTAAACTTTTTTCACATTGTCATTATGGGGTGTTGCGTGTAGAATTCTGAGGAAAAAAATGAATTTAATCCATTTTGGAATAAGACTGTAACATAATAAAATGTGGAAAAAGTGATGCGCTGTGAATACTTTCCGGATGCACTGTATCTATGATACACTATATTGCCAAAAGTATTGGGCAGCCTGCCTTTGCACACACATGAACTTTAATGAGATCCCATTCTTAATACATAGGCTTTAATATGGCGTTGGCCCACCCTTTGTATCTATAAGAGCTTCAACACTTTTGGGAAGGTTTCTACAAGGTGTAGGAATGAGTTTATGGGAATTTTTGACCATTCTTCCAGGAGAGCATTTGTGAGGTCAGGCAGTGATATTGGACGAGAAGGCCAGGCTCGCTCTCAGTCTCTTCATCCCAAAGGTGTTCTATCGGATTGAGTTCAGGGTTTTGTGCAGGCCAATCAAGTTACTCCACACCAAACTCACTCCTCCATCTCTTTATAGACCTTGCTTTGTGCACTGGTGCGCAGTCATGTTGGAACAGGAAGGGGCCATCTCCAAACTGTTTCCACAAAGTTGGGAGCATGAAATTGTCCAAAATGGCTTTTTATACTGAATCATTAAGAGTTCCTTTCACTGGAACTAAGGGGCCAAGCCCAACCCCTGAAAAACAACCCACACCATAATCCCCCCTCCAGCAAACTTTACACTTGGCTCAATGCAGTCAGGCAATTACCGTTCTTCTGGCAACCACCAAACCCAGACTCGTTCATTGTATTGCCAGACAGAGAAACGTGATGTTTCACTCCAGAGGACATGTCTTCACTGCTGTAGAGTCCAGTGGCTGTGTTCTTTACACCATTGCATCTGACGGTTTGCATTGCTCTTGGTGATGTAAGGCTTGGATGCAGCTGCTCAGCCATGGAAACACATTTAATGAAGCTCTCTACGCACTGTTCTTGAGCTTTTGGAGGATTGTAGCTATTGATTGTAGACATTTGGTGACTTCTACACACTACACACAGCCTCAGCATGCGCTGTCCCCACTCTGTGATTTTATGTGGCCTACCTCTTTGTGACTGAGTTGCTGCTGTTCCCAAATTAATTCCACTTAGTTATAATACCACTTACAGTTGACCGTGGAATATTTAGTCGCAAGGAAGTTTCACAAATGGACTTATTGCACAGGTAGCATCCTATCACGGGACCATGCTTGAATTCACTGAGCTCCTGAGAGTGACCCATTCTTTCACAAATGTTTGTACAGGCAGACTGCATGCCTAGGTGCTTGATGTTATACACCTATCCCATGGAAGTGATTGGAACACCTGAATTCAATGATTTGGAGAGATGTCCCAATACATTTGGCAATATGTTAAAGTTTGGATTGCAATCATATAGGTTTTTCCTTTATACATCCTATTTTGTTCAATATTGTCATAAGGTGCTGACTAAAAATGCTCCTTCTGAATGTACAAGTAAATGTTTATTGTAGGCAGCAATGTACATTACGGTGTTAATAAGATTAAATAAACCAGTATCTTGCCAGTCTAAACCTGTCTATTAATACACTTAGCACTTAATTCTTTTTCTGTCGTATTTTATCATCACTTTCATTCAGGTCTTAATCCAGTGCGGCTATAATCCTAGGTGATTCTCTCAGTGTCTTTACCACTAAGCATTAAATCGTAAAAGTACTTTGTAGAAACATGCAGTTTGTTTTTAACAGTGACGGAAAGAAAAACAGCAGAAGGCAGCGTTTAGTGTAAATAACCATGAAAGACTCTATCCATAGCCTGAGAAAGAAAGATCTCTGTGTACCCTTACTTTACCAGTAAGCATAAACACCAGCTTTATATGATCTAACTCCTAAATAAGCAATAAACACTGCCATGCTCTTCAAATTGAAAAGACAGCAGCCCTGAATAACAAAGAAGTAGTAGTAGTAATAGTTATATTTGTCAAATGAACAGAGAAACAAGAATGAATTAACTTACCTGGTGTACTCCAAACTCCTATTTCCATGCTCCTGTTAAATAAAACATTATCATCCTTCAGATAATTGGTTAAGAGAGCTGCGCTGTTGTAAGATTACATGGAAGAGAGTTGCATTTTTAATGAATGCATCTTTGCTATTGTAACTGGATTTTAAACCCCTTCAGTATTTCTCTGTCTATAGTATATTAGCAACTAGTAGCTCAAAATAAGAAAATATGCTCAAAAGTTCTAAATAATTTAATATATTAGTGAGTTTAAAACATGCTTAAACGTAATAAGCACTTTCAAATAACTGCCTGTGATAGTGTCTCATTTTTGCTTTGTTTCTAGGAATACCTTTTTTCTCTTTTTTATGTTCTATGGCAATTTTTTATGTTAGAATTGTTGATTCTTACCAGTTTATCATGAAGTCAAAAGGGATGGCTTGGTATTGCATTAGGGTACATATTTACTGCAGTAATTAGAGCTGCAGCCACCTGAGAGAAGCATAAAGGATCTCATTCCACCTCAATTCTCTGTAGTGGCATTGCTGCCTTCTAAAATCCTGGTTTGGCTCTCCCATTTTTTGACTTAATAATTTAAAGAGTTTAGATTTGGATTTTGATATGACTTCATTGTATTTGAGTTTGGAATTATTGTTAAATTCAATTTAAAGATTTTTTTCTGGTTCTGATTTTTGTTCTTCTGTTTTTTAGATTTTGTTGTTCTGACTCTTTGATTCAATTAGGTACCTGTCTTTGTTTTTTGTTCTGATTAAAATAAATCTAATTTAAATATTTATTCTTTTGTTTGGTTTTGTTTTTTGAGGTTGGTTGATCTTATCATAACAGTAATCATTAGAGCTGACAATCTACAACAGAGTCCAGGGGCCTCATGTATAAACGGTGCATACGCACAGAAATGTTGTGTAAGAACGTTTCCACGTTCAGATCGTGATGTATAAAACCTAAACTTGGCGTAAAGCCACGCACATTTCCACGGTACCTCATACCCTGTCGTACGCAAGTTCTCCGCTTGGTTTTGCAGACTGGCGGCACCTGGCGTCAAAGCAGTGCTACTGTTCCTGTGGGGTTTATCTTTCTTTTTCAGATCCACGTCCCTGACACGGCTTTATAAATACACTGAAATTAACCGCATATTGTTTATTAGTTTAATGTATCTGATTGTAATTAACCTGTAACAATATAATGGTCCACAGAATGGTCAAACTATTCCAAATACCATAACTGCTTTAGCGTAGTTACAGTAGGATGCAAAAGTTTGGGCAACCTTGTTAATAGTCATTATTTTCCTGTATAAATCGTTGGTTGTTACGATAAAAAAAGTCAGTTAAATATATCATATAGGAGACACACACAGTGATATTTGAGAAGTGAAATGAAGTTTATTGGATTTACAGAAAGTGTGCAATAATTGTTCAAACAAAATCAGGCAGGTGCATAAATTTGGGCACCACAAAAAAGAAATGAAATCAATATTTAGTAGATCTGCCTTTTGCAGAAATTACAGCCTCTAAACGCTTCCTGTAGGTTCAAATGAGAGTCTGGATTGTTGTTGAAGGTATTTTGGACCATTCCACTTTACAAAACATCTCTAGTTCATTCAGGTTTGATGGCTTCCGAGCATGGACAGCTCTCTTTAACTCACACCACAGATTTTCAATTATATTCAGGTCAGGTCTATTGACTCACTAACACAATGTCTGACTTGTATCTCAGAATGGATGAATAGTAACTTTCTCAAGTTAAATAAAGAGAAAACTGAAATCTTAGTGATTGGCAATAATGGATACAATGAGGCTATTAGAAATAAACTGGATACATTAGGATTAAAAGTCAAGACGGAGGTAAAAAGCTTAGGGGTAATTGTTGACTGTAATCTGAATTTTAAATCGCATATTAATCAGATCACTAGGACAGCATTTTTTCACTTAAGAAACATAAGTAAAGTTAGACCTCTTATATCACTGAAAGATGCTGAGAAATTAGTTCACGCGTTTGTTTTCAGTCGACTAGATTACTGTAACGCACTCCTCTCAGGACTACCCAAGAAAGACATAAATCGTTTGCAACTAGTGCAGAATGCAGCTGCTAGAATCCTAACTAGGAAAAGAAAATCCGAACACATTTCTCCAGTTCTGATGTCACTACACTGGTTACCTGTGTCATTCAGGATTGACTTTAAAATTCTGCTTATGGTTTATAAAGCCTTAAATAATCTCGCCCCTTCTTATATATCGGAGTGTCTGACACCTTATATTCCAAATCGTAACCTCAGATCCTCAAATGAGTGTCTCCTTAGAACTCCAAGAACAAAACTTAAAAGAAGTGGTGAGGCGGCCTTCTGCTGCTATGCACCTAAAATCTGGAATAGCCTGCCAATAGGAATTCGTCAGGCTGATACGGTGGAGCACTTTAAAACACTGCTGAAAACACATTACTTTAACATGGCCTTTCTATAACTTCAATTTAACTTAATTTAACTTAATCCTGATACTCTATATGTTCAATTTCCTCATAATAACTATTCAGGGTAGCTCTACAACCCGTACTGACCCCTACTCTCTTCTCTGTTTCTTTTTCCGGTTTCTTTGTGGTGGTGGCCTGCGCCACCTCCACCTACTCAAAGCTTCATGATGCTCCAACAATGATGGATGGACTAAAAGGCAGAATTCTACGTGACCATCATCATCAAGCCTTTCCGTGAGAACCCTAAATCCAAAGAGGACTGTTTCATTTATGTTAGGTAGAATGCCCAGTGGGGACTGGGCGGTCTCATGGTCTGGAATCCCTACAGATTTTATTTTTTTTTCTCCAGCCGTCTGGAGTTTTTATTTTGTTTTTTCTGTCCCCCCTGGCCATTGGACCTTACTCTTATTCGATGTTAATTAATGCTGATTTATTTTGTTTTCATATTGTGTTTATTTTTCTATTCTTTATTATGTAAAGCACTTTGAGCTACTGTTTGTATGAATATGTGCTATATAAATAAATGTTGTTGTTGTTGTTGTTGGGGACTGAGATGGCCATTCCAGAACGTTGTACTTGTTCCTCTGCATGAATGCCTTAGTGGATTTTGAGCAGTGTTTCGGGTCGTTGTCTTGTTGAAAGATCCAGCCCCGGCGCAGCTTCAGCTTTGTCACTGATTCCTGGACATTGGTCTCCAGAATCTGCTGATACTGAGTGGAATCCATGCGTCCCTCAACTTTGACAAGATTCCCAGTCCCTGCACTGGCCACACAGCCCCACAGCATGATGGAACCACCACCATATTTTACTGTAGGTAGCAGGTGTTTTTCTTGGAATGCTGTGTTCTTTTTCCTCCATGCATAACACCCCTTGTTATGCCCAAATAACTCAATTTTAGTTTCATCAGTCCACAGCACCTTATTCCAAAATGAAGCTGGCTTGTCCAAATGTGCTTGAGCATACCTCAAGCGGCTCTGTTTGTGCTGTGGGCGGAGAAAAGGCTTCCTCTGCATCACTCTCACATACAGCATCTCCTTGTGTAAAGTGCGCCGAATGGTTGAACGATGCACAGTGACTCCATCTGCTGCAAGATGATGTTGTAGGTCTTTGGTGCTGGTCTGTGGGTTGACTCTGACTGTTCTCACCATTCGTCGCTTCTGTCTATCCAAAATCTTTCTTGGTCTGCCACTTCGAGCCTTAACTTGAACTGAGCCTGTGGTGTTCCATTTCCTCAATATGTTCCTAACTGTGGAAACAGACAGCTTAAATCTCTGGGACAGCTTTCTGTATCCTTCCCCTAAACCATGATGGTGAACAATCTTTGTCTTCAGGTCATTTGAGAGTTGTTTTGTGACCCCCATGTTGCTACTCTTCAGAGAAAATTAAAGAAGGAGGGAAACTTACAATTGACCCCTTTAAATACTCTTTCTCATTATAGGATTCACCTGTGTATGTAGGTCAGGGGTCACTGAGCTTACCAAGCCAATTTGAGTTCCAATAATTAGTTCTAAAAGTTTTGGAATCAATAAAATGACAACAGTGCCCAAATTTATGCACCTGCCTGATTTTGTTTGAACAATTATTGCACACTTTCTGTAAAAATCCAATAAACTTCATTTCACTTCTCAAATATCACTGTGTGTGTCTCCTATATGATATATTTAACTGACATTTTTTATCGTAACAACCAACGATTTATACAGAAAAATAATGACTATTAACAAGGTTGCCCAAACTTTTGCATCCCACTGTACTTTCACTGCACCTTCATCTTCTTTCAGCTGCTCCCATTTGGGGTTGCCACAGCAGATCATCTTTTTCCATATTACTCTCACTGCACCAATCAGAGCAGCTGATCAGAAAGAGAATTATAGGTATACAGCATCAAGCACACACTGCCTCAGCCATGCTTCGTATTTGAACTGCTTCTCACATGGCAAACGCTTCAAACCTTTCCTGTACGGACCTCGCGGTTCAGAAAGAGTTTCATCCCAAGAGCCCTAAATGCACTCAATCAGTCCATCAACTGCTCCTTGTAGAACTGTTTGTACTTATAAGTACAATTACCTCACTGTAAACTTGCACTACAGTTATAATATTGCACAACCTGAGCCACTTTATAAAGCGCGTATTTACATATGATGAAGATATCATTTTTAAGATGAAATGCAGCAAAATATGTTTATTATATTATACAGATAATACTTTAACTTCATTTAAATAATCTATATTGTTAATAATTAAAGGACACGGTATTGCTACACTAGCAAGGATCTAGCGCTCCGTTCACGGATTGTTCCTGCCTCGCACTGTATGCTTCACTGGGACTGGCGTGAAGGACAGAATATATAAACATGTACTACGAAGATATTTCAATGTTCCTTAAAGTTTTGAAGAATCGGCATTATAAGCTTACAGATGGCTTAACATCTATTACAGAGCTGATTGTGTGGTGATCGGTTACTTGGAGAAAGAATAGGAAGGACAGGAATTGGAGGTTAGTACGTTTAAAAGAGACAGTACTGCAGGAGCAGCCTTAGGCATCTGCAAACTGTGCACCTGCACAGGGCCGCCACGCCACTATATATTGAATATAAAACAGAAAGAGAAAATAACGACAGCTAAAAACACAGTGGCAAATTTCACCAAAAGTTAAACGCTTGTGACATGAGCATGAGGCGGCTATGCAGTGTCTGCAACGGACGTGGCCACCCACCATGTATAAGATACCATATTGACATTGGCGGGCGAAGGGGCCACCACAAGCCTAGAGCCGCCCCTGAGTACTGCTGCAATAAATTATTTCATCGACGGTCGCGCACAGTCACTGTGCCACTGTGTTCCCATGTTTAATAACGTGCTTTAACTCCTATCATCATGAAAATTATATCATGTATACATCTCAGTACTTTAGTTATTCAGAAAGCTGTAATACAGTAATCCCTCCTCGATCGCGGGGGTTGCGTTCCAGACCCTCCTGCGATAGGTGAAAATCCGCGAAGTAGAAACCATATGTTTGTATGGTTATTTTTATATATTTTAAGCCCTTATAAACTCTCCTACACTGTTTATAAATATTCCCCGCAGAGTTATACAGCATAATCCCTTTGTATTCTCTTAGATATTAGGTAAGATTCATTGAAATTATGTATATAAACACACTGTTTATATACAGTAAAACCTAAATATTATTTTAAAGATATCGAGTGTCTCCGATATCACATATGTTACAGCCATTACGATAGACAGGCCACCAGCAATAAATAAGTACAATGCAAGAAAAATAGTATACAGTAAATGTGTGTACAGTGACACTAAACGTACGTACATGTACTAAGTACTGTAAGTAGAAAATTAATTATGGTTACTCACCAACAATGACACGATGACTTGTCCAATAACAATGAGTTTAATTTTACTGCACAACAAAGGAGAGAGTTACAGCTCTTCTAAAAGAGCCACTTCAGGCGATTGTGTAGCACTGCCGTTGTTCTTCTTCTGGCAGTCTTCAATCCAAATCCCTAAAACAGATTCCATCCAGACTACTGCCTTATTACATCCACTTACAACTCGTTTTGCACCCTGGTTAAAAGGACACTGCGGCCGTAGATCTTATATTCCTTTCCTACTTTTTAAATAAAAAGAATCATAGCCTTCAACAAATCCAAAACGTTTACCTTTTCAGCAATCGTTAACATCTTCCGTTGGCGCTTGGGCACGGCCCCTGAAGCAGTAGCAGATCGTTTTGGAGCCATAATGAAGGGCTTGACTATGCGCAAAGATAAATACAAAAGAGCATAACTCTTTACACAGCGAAACACGTTGATGCTGAATGAGCGAGACAAGACTTCCTGGTTAACACTGCATTCAGCGCGCAGGAACTTAACTGCGTGCTCTGATTGGTTAGCTTCTCAGTCAGGAGAACTTAACTGAGTGCTCTGATTGGTTAGCTTCTCAGTCATCCGCCAATAGCGTCCCTTGTATGAAATCAACTGGGCAAACCAACTGAGGAAGCATGTACAGGAAGTAAAAAGACACATTGTCCGCAGAACCCGCGAAGCAGCGGAAAATCTGCGTTATATATTTAGTTATGCTTTCATATAAAATCCGCGATAGAGTGAAGCCGCGAAAGTCGAAGCGCGATATAGCGAGGGATTACTGTATCACGAATGTAATGGATTCTGTGTCCTGTCGGAGGAAGACAAAGCCGGTTTAAGAAGCACATAGTGATTCACACACATAGAGCACATAGAAGAACACATACAAAACAAAGCATTTAACGTGCTACTTTTAATTAACCAGTTTCTCAAATCACATCGTAATTAATGATTTTAAGATGAAATTTATGATGTTCTACTTTAATGACAAAATAAACTACGTGATTAAAGTGGAAATTTCGAGATTGAAGTTGACATTTCGTGCTTTTTCCCCACTGTGTGCCTTTTTTTTACTCTGTACCCTAATAAGCTTTCATATGACACTCCGACGGTCAGCTACGACTCGCCTTTTCATGGCGACTTTGATATCTGACAACTTGTTTTTTATTTTGGGCACTGTGTGATTTTTTGAACTTGAGCTTTCGAGTTTCTCCTTTACGCTATGTCAGTTGATCAGCTTTCTTTTGTTGTTTATACCACTGTTTAAACCAACAAATAGTACGCTTTTCTTTGTCTCCACTTGGTATTCGCTGAAATTCTTCCATTTTCCCTCCTGCTTTTCCCATTGTCTTTTCACAGAACACTGAGCTTAAGGGCTATTTATATTGATTTGCATATTCAAAGAGGCGTAATTCTTGGAGGAGTTGGGGCGGGACAGCAGGCGCGTTCACGAGCATTACTATTTTTCACGCTGACCGGGATTTATGTAGCGGAAAAATGCGGAAGATGGCGAACGCACAGATTTATGCATCTGGATTTTTCTGTGCATAAGCACATTTCGGCTTTTGTGCTTATGTCATGTTATAGTGTGAGTTCTACGCATGGCGTTATGCATGAGGTCCCTGGTCTGTTTATGAAGTAGCTCAAAATCTCCTTAACCAGATCATTTAACCAGGCCTGACACATTAAATAATGCCACCTGAAGAAAGGCACATTTTGGCCACCCCAGCCCTTGTATTTCCTTAGTGGGCATGAGTTGATAGACAATCCATATACAATACATATTCCGATACAAGGTTTAAAATGTAATTCTCACACAAAATAGTACATGCTACCACACTCTAGGAACAGTGGACAAAATATTAAATATTATTTTTGGAAAAAAATAAGTGAAGTGCCTTGAGCATGGAAAAGGTGCTATCTAAATAAAATGTATTATTATTATTATTATTATTGTTAAACATTAAAAAAAAAAAAGGATTAGCTTCAAAACAATAAAAACACATAAGGTAGAAAAAAATCAAAACGTCTAAATTCTTCACCACTTCTTTTGGCCAGAATTTTGTAATTATGAAATTGAATGCAAAATTGAACTTGTCTATTTTTCTCATCCTGCACTCTTCTTTCAATACCTGGCCTCCAAAATGTGTTCTTCAAGCTGAAAGGTGCATTCTAACTAAACATGTGCAGTGTAAACTCAAGAGATGTTTTATGCACATTGTACATGTGACTGACATTGTAATAACATTCAAAAAATTAACAAAATTGTACAAAATGACAATTAATATGTACACAATAGGATTTGTAAAAATAGAAAAATGAATGCAAATATCAGGTACTGACATATTGACACTTTGGTGCTCATAGTGCGATGAAGTGGTGTGGATTGCAGTTTTAAGAAAAAATATTTCTTACAATTTTCTAAGGCAGTAAATATTAGGCACTTGATATGTATGCAATTCTTGCAGTTCAAAATTAACTCTCATTTTTTTTTATTATTATCAAAGAAAATGAGATCAAATGTTAAATGTGTTCCAAGCAGTATAAATAACTGTCAAATGCCAGAGGAACCTGACATTTTATCATCTAAAAGGGAATGGATTTACAGATCCTTTTTCCAACTTACATTTACTTGTATTTACTTAGTAGATGCTTTTATCCAAAGAGATCAAAATAATTGAGTGAACATCAGACTGGGTGACTGTTAAGGAACAAGTGTTAGAGGATAAGGGTACAAAATCAATCATCACAAGTGAAGAGCTCAGAACACAATACAAGCAAGTTACAATTTCTAGATTACAAAAGCTAACATTTAAAATCAGTTAGACAGAAGTTTTGACAAGATGGTGCTTTCCTAGGCAACTGCTTCAGTCAGATATAGTACAGGCCATTTGTGAGCTTCCTGTTTTTAGGACTTTTGTGATTTTTTTTTTTACTAACCTTCAAAAGTAATCATTATGAGTTTACATAAATAAGCATGAGGTTTTTGAAGTCTGCAAGATAAATATTGTGCATCCCCAGTAATGTATTTGCATTCACTCTTCTTCATTTTTGAAGCACACTTAAGATTTGGCTTCCTTTTAAATTTTTACCTCATTCAGAATTTTTTTGAAGAATTTTTATTTCTCATTACTGTTTTTAGGATTTTGATTCCATTTCTGGCATTCTTTTTTTTGCTTTGAAGTTGTTCTAATTTATTTGCAAAGTATTCATAGTTTTTCCAAAGCCTTTTTATGAGCACCGCCATTATATTAGCAACCATAATAATAATAATGCATTTTTTATATAGCACCTTTCCAATGCTCATTGATTCTTTGTATACTGTTGCTAGGATGGATAACATTGAGGGATGAACAGAAGTCGTGCCCTTTGATGTAATCAGGTCAACAAGTATAAAGGTCATTACTACGCACTTCCTGGACATCTAAGATTGCAGATTCCACTAAAGAACGTTAGTGTGCGTTTCTTTTCTTAAGACTTCCCAGTTTATGTCATTTAGTTTTTTTTCCGGTTTAGAGGTTTTAGTTTTGTTATTTGGTTTAATTGCCTTTCTTGCTTCGACTTTGGCTTGTTTTTTTTTTTTTTTGTTTTTTTTTACAATGTCTGCTTACTGTTACATTCTTTACACTGTGTGGGACAAATGTGTCCTGTATATAACACCATAACACTGACTCTTCAAATGTGAAACTTAAAAAAAATATACAAAATGAATGTATTTGATAATATGACTATCCAAAAACATAATTCTTATCAGCCATTGATCACCTGATTGATTTCTGATTCTGTTGCAGAGATGCGCTAACTCACCTTACAAGCATAAACTTTGCACCTATAAAGGTGAAATAGAAGTGTAAATAAAAGAAATCTGCAAAAAGTACTTTATTTCCCCTTAGTGGTAACCAGGATTGGAAGACTGCTTGTGCATTGTTTTTTTAAAACTCAGTATGTGTAAAGGGGTGCTGTGTGCATTGTAGTAAAGTAGTAAAGTTTAGTTAGGCCACATTCCCCAATAACTTTTAGCTTGCAACCGATAAGGACATGACAAGTGTGATTCCAGTTTGAAATAATGCATCTCTTATCCCACTAATTGTTAGATTTCTTCGCAAATAAAAAGTAAGAGTTTTGTGTCCCTTTATTGAGATGTTTAAACATGCATGTATTTATATTTTTATGCGTGTGTGAAAAGGCTTTGCAATTTGTGGAGTGCTATGCTGTAAGTGTGCCGTGGGCACTGGACAACCGCCCGCTTTTCCCCTCTTCTTTGAGATGGCACTGGCTATTGTAGCTCAGGTGAGTTTTCCACCGACTAGCCATTTAGTTCAATTGTAGACAGTAAATTGACTCTATGAGTGTGCCCTGTGATGGACTACCACGCCACCCAAGGTTAATTCCTGCTTTTAAAACAATGCTGCCATGGTTGGCTCAAATCTCCACAACTCTGAACTGGTAAAATGGGTTAGGGCATTGATTGATGAATGGAAATGGTCTACGAGTATTCGCTTCTCAAAAAAGAACAAACATTAACAACTAAAAACTTGTCAATAAACACAATTGTTTGTCATTTGCATCCTTAGGATTAGGACCTGCATGTGCTTTCTTATAATTGGAGATGCTTGTTTCAATTTGTTATTGTGCAATAGCTACTTGTATCCTAAATGTAAAATCAACAAGGTCTACTGGTTTTATGACCAGCTAAAAATGTATCAATATTTTGAAGGCCCCACTTTTGTCAACATCTTCATACAAGTCTCCACCACAGATCTAATGATGACCCTTTCCAGCCAACTATTTTTAGCATCGTAATCAGAATACTGAATTAATTCTCCTGTTGGTGAAACCATAAAATACTGCAGTGTGCTTCAATGGCAAAAAAAAACTTGTAATAGTCACTTTTGTAAAAGTCATTACTTTGTCCTTTCCCAACTGCTGCAAGTAGCTGGTTCGCTAGTGTATTTTCCCTGAAACACTGGCATGAGGCAGCTAACTATTTATTTTAACTTCACACCTACGGTTCTTTATGTCTACCGCTTGCACTCGCTTTAATCTCCTAGCCTGAATAATGATGTCTTCCCAAGTGTGATCACCCATTTGTTTTGACTGCATGACTATCTCTGTGTTTCTCTCTCTCACTGAGTCTCCATCTGTTGAGCAGTTTGCCTGCCTACTGTATGAGTGAGAATATGGCTCCTTATTGCCACTAGCATCAGGGTCAGGCAGGTGTTATTTTTCACAGTTGCTTTGAGAAGTGTGAAGGACTGCACTGTCTAATGAATTCCGGCTGAAGGCACCCTCCATTATTATCATGTCATTATGATGGCATTTAACACAAACTGTGTGATTCTAGGGTGCACAGCAGCTATTATGCATGTTTCAAGCATTCCTTAGAAGTTAAATGTTCATATTCAATTGGTCTTCCTTTTTTCTGACACCATGTAAGTTAAACTACCTTTTTCAAATAGGGTCTGGGTGTCGTAGTTTTTCCTTTCAATAAAATAATGAAATGCATCACCTTTTAAACGTGAGAAGTTCCTGATAAGCTAATTTTGAATTGATGTGTAAGTGAAGATAATATTATCATAACCTGTGCATCAAGCCCAGCGTGATGACCAACGGAGCCTGCTGTGTCTTCTGGGAGTTCAGCCTGGCCCACCCTGCCGATGCCATGTGTAGTTTTGTTCTCTATGTGTGTAATAAAGGCTAAAATATTATCATAACCAGTAAAGTCTTTACTTTTTAACACAGGCAGGCTCTGTTGTGTAAACGAAGTTAACTTAGTGCTGATATCATATCCTGGAAGTACAGTGCAGTACTGACAGTTTGTGCTCAGATTTATTTCAGGATGCACCCTATCAAGGGTACTAGGGAATTCCGGTTGAAGAGACAGTAGATCTACAGAGACAGAATCAACATGACTGAGCCTGAATGAATATGTAGCATACAGAGTAAAAAGATGACAGATAAAATTTGCCAGCAAATATAGTCTATAGTAATGTGTCAGTACTGGTAATTATGAGCCGGAAAAATTAATTGTCAAGTTAAAACAAGTCACACTTTCACCGCCTAGAGGGGATAAAAGAGCCGGTATTCTTGACATTTTTTGAATTTGAATTTTCCACATTTAAGATGCAACAGTTTTTCAGCTCTGGAAACTTTTGTGCAACAGAAACATGAGTGAAAATCCAGGATTTGGTGAAGCCAAGAACATTTTTTATTTTTGCCCCTTTCTAATTAATTAATTATAAATATGTAAGACAATAGATTCAGCATGTGTCTGATTTGCAACAGATAGTAAGACATAGTCAGTCAATGTCAGAGGCTAAATTCCTCAATTAGTTTTCACTGTTGAACATTTTTCAACCTATGCATCCAATATTTTATAGACACGCATCGTGTTGAAAGAACAATTAATGCTGTTTTTGGGATTAAAGTTTTTTAATACAACTTGCATGTGTGGTTGAGCATTTGTGAATCTTATAGAGAACCCAGTGGGATGTGTGCGAAGCCCCTTCTCTGCTCACTATTACAGTTTGGCCAGACTTGGCTCCAAATCCATTTCTGAATTTGCTGATGACACCGATAATTTTAATCCAAGAAAACTACTCATAGACCAAAGGTAGCAGAAAGTAGACAAAACTCTTATTTACTTCATAGAGGATGCTGTGGAGAATGTTAGCAGTTTTACCTTTTTTGCAATCACCATTACTGATGACTTAAAGTGGACACAACGCATCTCTACTTTAGTCAAAGAGGCTCATCAATACTGTTAATTTCTTGGACAGCTGAGGAAAGTGCAGATCTCTCCACCGGTACTCATCTACACCAGTATGGGCACACTAGAATCTGTTTTGACTGGCTCTAGACCTAGCACCCACTCAAACTGTTTAAAAGGTAGGAGACATTGGCACTGGTACAGTGTCATGATCTGGCTTATAACTTAAATTGTTTCTACAACTGTTCATTGGCCTCTAAAAACTGTCTAAGTATAGTTTGGGAAATTTCTGAAGAAGTGGTTATATTCATGCTTCTTTTTGTTTTTTACATGAATAAACATTTTCTGTTTCTCCTGTAGCACCACCATGTTGTAAAAAGGTGGCCCCATTGGTGGAAGGTGATTCTCAGAGGTTGTGTGCCTGATAGCGCAACTTTTTAAAACCCTGGTGCCATGTGTACCTATTCATGCAAGATTTAGATTTATAAAGAAAAAAGAAATTTCATTTCATATTGGTAACTTTTGAATTTAGTCGTTATAACATTTTTTTCTGCCCGCTGACAATAATTTATATCTTCTTTCTTGGCTCTGGTTATGTGTACCCTTCATGACTGTTGACGTACCGCTCTGTTCTCAGACCATGATTCTGGTTACACATCCTGAGCTTTGTTATTTAATTATCGTCTCCCCAGTTACAACTCCTTTATAAATTCTGATTTCTCTGTTCCATCTTCTGATTCCGTTTTCTCTCAAACCTGCTGTTACCTTGCGCCAGCAGTACACGTTCTGTTCAATAATAGTGTGATTTTTACCGCGTAGAATTTTCTACCTTTTTATAGCTTCATTTTAATTTCTTTGTTTGCCAAACTTTTTATGTTCATTATTTTTTTCTTTTTAAACACATAATTAACCATAATTCGTAAATAACGAGAGACAGCAGCAAAACTGGGGTCATTGTCAACTGTTTGTATATTCATAAGTAGCTATGCCCCGTGGCTCCACTCGTGTAGTAGAGCAACAGGACAAACTTTAAAAATCAATAAATAAACAGATATCGCTACCTAAACTGAGGCAAGGCACACTCCAATGCGTCTTGAGAGGTAGACCGATTCAAACGGAGGCTGGTGCGTGAGTGAGGAGGGCCCCGCCTGGCTCCCCACTCCTGACGTCCTGTGTAGTAGTGAAACAGGACTAACTTTAAAAATCAATAAACAAATAGGTATCGCTAGCTAAGCAGAGGCAAGGTACACTCCAAAATGTGGCAACAGGTAGTCCGACTCGAACGGAGGCTGGTGGTTGAGTGAGAAGGGTCAGGCCTGACTCCCTACTCCTGACGTCACGCTTTCTCCCACCCCTTGATCCACAGCCTCTGTCTCGGATTAGTGCAAATAAATCTCTCTTACAAGCGAACTATGATACCTAGCACAATGACAGAAGTTGCAAAATCAACCAGTTCTAAGTCTGTTAAGAATTTCTCTCGTGAAAAGTGTACGGACAGATACACAGACAGACATTGGATTTTATATGTATAGAGATTAAGTCACTAATTTTAATAATCCATTCTATATCATGTTGTTGCTATCCAGAAAAGCAAAGTATAACCTTGAAGAGACTTCTGACCCATCTGAATGAAAATCAGGAAGAAGGAGCATAATGTCTAATTAGATGGCATGTTTACCATAAACTAAAACATTTGATTTGCTATTAAGAACCTGGGTGGAGCAAAGCAGGGAAGCCATCACATCTTTTCAGGACAAGTAATGTCCACCTGTTTTACAGTGTTACCAGATCACCTGTGACATGCGCCTAACATAAAATATGCCAAGTAACCTTTTAGAATCTTTTCTAGGTGACTAAAAGGAATAAATGTCAAAACCAGCTATGTAACTGTTACCTGTCACCTTCTACCTGTCTGATGGTCTGTTCTGTACACAGCGAGATTCACCCTAGGGACCTCTATGGCTGCATGCTGACTGGTGCCATCTTTACTTTTAAACCTTTACTTCAGCCCAGTTTGCTACTAGTAGAGGGCTTCACAAATGCCCTCTTGAGCCCTCAAGTAGCTGCAGTGAGGCTAGAAATGAACAGACTAACCTTCCAACAACGCTAGAAGCAGAAAGTGATACTGGCTTTAATCTTTCATTCAAAAACTACATTTATTTGCACCCCAAACCATAACAGTGAGTATAAAGTGACACATAGGATCTTATAACAACAACAAAATGAAAAAAGTACAACATCAGCACAAATGAACACAAGGAGTACCTGGCTAACTAGTTTTCATCTCTGTTAGCAGGAATTGCTGACATTTTGCAGCTTCTCAAAGCACCCTGAAAGCACTGTAGAAACCCGGGCGGAATACAACCAACCCAACCCCAACACAGACAGGCAGAAATGCAGATGTAACACACACAAAATACTCTTTATTCTGAGCTGGGAAGAACTTTTTTATCACTCCTCAGAGCACAGCACAATACAGCACCAAAATACACAGTCCAGCACAAAACCCTTTCCTTCTTCTTCTTCTTTCTCCACCTCCACTCTTTTCTGGCAAGCTTCATCCACCTCCTCCTAACTCTGGATCCCTGAGTAGTGGTGGCTAGCTCCTTTTATAGGACACACGGAAGGACTCCAGGTGTCCGACAAGCTTCTTCCAGCAGCATTTCCTTGTGTGGTGGAAGTGCTGCTAAATATGGTTCGGAAAAGGTCCAGGTGTCCCCTGGTGGTGGCTGTGGGCCTCAGCAGGAATGAGCTTCCCTGCTCCAAACCCGTGGCCCTGCTGCAAGCCACAGGGGTTGCACACTGGCGTTCTGGGGGAGGTAATCTCCCACAGACCCTCCATGATTGAGGTGTTCCAGCCAGGTAAGGGCACCAGCGGTCTGCCACAGCATGTACATCAAAATCATGTGCATCATTATCACTAAGCTCAAGGTGAGTTTTCTGGAATTCACAGCTAACTAATGTCAACACTATAAAATCTGCACCTCAACTTCCTCAGCATGCACTAACTACTGTTCAGCATGACAATAATATAGACTAAAAGCAAAAGGCCTATTATCTAAAAATTTTAAAGTATTTCCCCTTTCCTAAGTACATATTCTACTCCAATTAGAGTGATACTTCCATAACTTGTGCCATCCTTGTTTTTGCATGGTTTAGGAATAGCCTTATCTCACAAAACTAAGCAGAACTGATTTCATGGCAAAAACAGACATGTAACCATACAGTCAAAGGTCACCAATGATTGTGCCTGAATTCTTTAAACAATCTGAAATTCGAAGTCTAAGAGACAAGCTACGATTAAGTGCACTTTCCAAATAAACACCAGTGGATGCTTTCAGGTGATTTGTGCGGACACAGTGCACAGTTCAAAGTGAAGCTTTCATCCTATTAGTTTTTATTGTCCAGATGGAGATTTAAACTGGAATTTATGTGGCTGTCAAATGTCAACTAGCACCCAGAGTTCCTGAAACATCATACAATAGTATGAAAAAAACAAACAGAATCTTCCCAGCAAAAGCCACTGTTACAGTAAATGTATCCATTAGTAATTTTAACATAGAAATTAATCTGTCCCATTTTAAGTTCACATCATTCTGTTTCTTGCTGCAGAAAGAATTTTCTGCAACTTAACATCAGAAAAATTAAGGAACTGGTTACTGAACATGTATGCCGGTCTCTATTCAGGGAGTAGATGTGGACATGATGCACTGCTACAGGTAACAGGCTGAACTGATCTTGTAACAAAGAGGAACTACAGTATATAAGGAAAGGAAGAGCAGTCTGTTTTTCCTTAATGTGGGTAGTGACATCCTTTACATCTTCTACAACTCTGTGAGGTCCAGTGCGTTATTTCTAAGCATATTTCTACACTGTGGTGTGTTGGGTAAAATCACTTCACTTCAAAAGAAGCCCAGTGAATTAACGAGCTAATTTAAAAGACAGCCTCAGTTATGGGACGCACTTTGAACTCCTTTCAGGTCGTAGCAACGTAGGGAATTAAAACAAAACTGATTGCCATTATGAAAAATGCTGCACATCCTCACTGTATGACACACTAAGACTGGGGATTTTCAGTCAATAAATTATTCAGTAGAATTGAGTCAAGCAACATCATAGAGGCTCCTTTGTACCAACTGCAATGCACCTCATTGTAACTGTGACTGGCAGAAGTTTTATTTCTTTTTAGTCATTCTGGCGTGTATTTATTTATTTATTAACTTGTTTAAGAAGCCAAATTTCCTGCTGGTGTCTAATAAAGTTCTATCTATCTATCTATCTATCTATCTATCTATCTATCTATCTATCATTTCTGTCAATGAATTAGAAGACTGTTTTTGATACAGCACCAGTCTACTGCAGTTAGTTAGTGGTTAGTGGACGGCTTTCTTGTGACGTTATGTTGATGGCCGAGTTTGTGATTCTCAATTTTCTGAGAGAGAGAGACACACAAACTCAGGGTGCCTTTTCCACTGAAAATGTGTTGCCTGGTGGGCATCGCTTCATAGTATAGTCTTCCATCTACTGCAGTTAGTTAGTGGTTAGTGGACGGCTTTCTTGTGACGTTATGTTGATGGCCGAGTTTGTGATTCTCAATTTTCTGAGAGAGAGAGACACACAAATTCAGGGTGCCTTTTCCACTGAAAATGTGTTGCCTGGTGGGCATCACTTCATAGTATAGTCTTCCATTCCATAGATCTGCCATGTCTTCACATGCACTTTAGTACATATCACGGTTTATATATAGACCTTCTGATCCTAATTCTGTCTGCTAGTATGAGTCATTCTCTGTAAGTGGAAAAAAGATGAATTCCTTAAATCAGTTTGAAAGAATTTGTGAATTCCAGCAAGTAACTGAAAATACATACAGTATTAGACCTCTAGCAACTGCACAGCTTCACACATGGCATTAGGGTTCTTTACCAATGATGTAAATCCTTAGTCCTGCTTGTCACAGGCTGTAACATGCAACAGTATCAGGCATCTGGCCTCATTCTGAAGTTCATAAAGACATCTGGTCCAATTAGCCCCCTGGGGTTCCCTCGGTCAGTCAAATATTCAGCTGCCAGTCATCATTAGGAATTAAATAACCAACCAGATGCCAGCAGAACTCAACACCTCATAATAACAGCAAGAAAGTAAACAGCTGCTAATACCGTAGTTTTACAGCATAATTTTGATTTTGGGATTCCTTCTTTTAAGTAAGGTAAGCCTGTAAGCATCCACAAAATAGGTTCATGCAAGGGATTGTAGACGCTGTGCTCAAGATTACATTACCTAAGTAGCGTAACTGCTACTGTGTATCAAATGGCTCTTTATAAATGGCCAAACAAGAGTATATAGAAGATTTTTTTAACTTTCCTCATTAAAATGTGCTTTAGATGATGAAAGGTTACTGATTTTATTATTTAGGATGCCCACTCCTACCTCACAAGCCTTTGTTATTGAGCTCTATGAAAGGTCAACATGTTTTCCACATTTGTTAGATTAGGTGCTAAATTGCTCTTCTGAGTACTAGTTCTGCTTTGATATGACATTGAGAGAAATATCTCTCAAGCCATTATCAAGGTCACTGTGGCTGGAGCCTATCCCAGAAGCACTGGGTCAACACAAAACTCAACCTTGGATGGGATGTCCTTATACGTTAGCTAAATCTAATTAAAATGTGTATTAGTAATATGTCTGATTTCTCCACCTGAAAAACTGTATCTTCTTAAAAAGCTCAAAAACATTTTTCTATTGTTCTTATGCATTGCCATCTGACATGCCCAGCATCCTATATCTGACCAGGCCTCCCATGTGCAGCTTGCTCAAAACTCTCCTTTCAGCTGCATTGTGACCACAGAGGTTCAGCAGTCAGCTGAAGTCACTTTGAATTACTGTCAGATGTGCATACAGTATATACAGCTTCCAACCTTCATCTTAGCTTATTGAGTCTCTAATGTACTTTTCTTAATTTTCTTTTCCTGTTATCCTTTATTCACTACTGTGTTCATGAACTATGACTTTTAAGTACTTTGATCTTTATGTCATATTTCTGACTGTTTCTTTTTATCAGACTCATTACCACTTTCTAACATTTTGTTTAATATTATCACTAACTGCTCTTACTCTCTCCAACACTGACTGTTCCTCTGTATTGAAGAAACTCTCCCATTCTATTGTACTTTGCATTTTTAAAGTGAATATGCAAGAAAGTAAGCAGACATGTGGAGATGCCACTTTCATATTTTGACAAATTGTAAGGCACCCAATCATACCTTTTTGCTAATTAAATCAGACTCTTTGGTCCCTAAATAACTACTATCACCTACAATACTTAGTGACTTCTTAAACATGTATATATAGTTCTCTACTCATTCAACAATTTGTGTGAAAGTTACCCTTATTTACCTTCCATCTGTGCTCACATTTCCTTGTGTGGTTGAAATTTAACATCTTATTAACTCTTTTAGGGGGGATGCCAACTTTTGTCGCAATTCAGGTATAGAGGACAGTAATCAGCTGTAAATGGCAACAAAACTTCACCGTTATGTTTTAGTTTGAATCTCTTTGCTAGAAGGAACGTTAGCTTCGTTGAGTTGACTTTGATTCCCTGCACATGCATAAGTAGCAAAGAACCTCGAAAACGGCATTGACATTTGGCAAGATTAACCAAAACTAATGCGCAAAGCAAAAATACTCCGTGGACGTCATTTTACGTATTATCACTGAATCAGACTCTGACTTGTCAGACTCCTATTTTGATGCAAGTAAATAGCAAGCTGGCTATGAACTTCCTACTGTTAAACAGGGCATTGTCTTGGAATCTTTTGATCTTGTCTCACTTTCACAGTTGAAAAGAACTATTGACACCCTTAAACCAGCTCTCTGTCCTCTTGATATTGTACCACCATGCCTTGTAGTGGAAGCCTTTGATGTTTTGGGTCCATCTTTACTAGCCATTATCAATGATTCTATTAGTGAGTGATCTGTGCCCTCATTTTTAAAACATGCTGCGGTGTGT
The DNA here is from genome assembly GCA_026402145.1 of Polypterus bichir lapradei. Taxonomy (NCBI): domain Eukaryota; kingdom Metazoa; phylum Chordata; class Cladistia; order Polypteriformes; family Polypteridae; genus Polypterus; species Polypterus bichir. The sequence goes on along the minus strand of JANRMT010062789.1, from coordinate 39,885,111 downwards.
CCCTGTCTAAAAAAGGCAGAATTAGATCCTGGAGTTTTAACCAATTTTCGCCCGATTTCCCAACTGCCATTTCTGGGTAAAATTTTAGAAAGAATTATTTATAATCAATGTGTTGATCACCTTAACTCCAATAATTTATTTGAGATCTACCTATCTGGTTTTAGGCATTATCATGGTGTTGAGACCTCACCTCCTAAAAGTATTCAATGACATCTCTATTATTACTGACTCAGGTGGTGCTGCAGTCCTTGTCCTCCTTGACCTGTCTGCTGCCTTTGAAACTATTCACCATGAGATATTGCTGTTGTGGCTTGAACATTTTGTTGGGCTTAAAGGGGCTGCTCTTAACTGGTTCAGGTCATATCTATCTGGTAGACACTTTTCAGTGACTTTAAATTCCTCTTTTTCGTCTACTGCTCCTCTTAAATATGGTGTTCCTCAGGGATCCATTTTGGGTCCTATTTTATTTTCTATATACCTTCACCCTATTGGAGCTATTTTTAGGAAATTTAACATTTCTTTTCCCTGCTATGCTGATGATACTCAGGTTTATATTCCTGTCTGCAACTCTGCAATAAATCAACTGCACAACTGTCTTTCTGAACTAAGATCCTGGATGGCTAATAATTTTCTTGATCTGAATCAAAATAAAACAGAGGTGCTTATAGTGGGTCCATCAGCTAAAGCCCAAATTGGTCTTGGACTTCTCGGCTCTTTCTCGGTCTTTTGCAAACCTCAAGTCCGCAATCTTGCTGTTATCTTTGACAGTAACCTCTCTTTTGAGAAGCAGATTAATTCTGTAGTAAAGAATTGCTTTTTCCAGCTTTGTCTATTAGGTAAGATCAACCCTTTTTTATCTTCTAGGGATCTTGATAATGCTACTCATGCTTTTATCTTTTCTCGCCTTGATTACTGCAACTCGCTGTATTCTGGGATTAGCAAATCCCTGATACGCAGGTTACAGTGGTCCAGAATGCTGTCGCTCGCTTCTTGGTTGGGGCAAGAAAATCTGATTCTGTTACTCCAATATTAGCTTCTTTACACTGGGTGCCTGTCAGTTTTCGCATTTTAAAAACTTGTTGTTAGTTTTTAAATCTTTACATGGGCTTGCTCCTGCCTATTTATCTGAATTATGTGCTTTACACCAGCCATCTAGAGTGCTTAGATCTTCTTATCAGTTGTTTCTTGTTGTCCCTCGTACTAAGCATAAAACTAAGGGGGACAGAGCGTTTGTAGCTGCTGTTCCTCGCCTGTGGCACTCTTTACCTCATTACATAAAGGACTCGTCTACAATTGAACTGTTCAAAACAAGATTAAAGACTCATTTCTATTCACTTGCATTCCGTGACCTTCAGTAATACTAATGGTTTCCTCATTGTGATTATATAACATTACTTCTATTTATTATTTATTTTATTTATGTTCATATATTTTATTTCTATTTATGTTATTTATGTGTTTTCTTTTATTCTATTATTGTAAAGCACTTTGGCCACAGCATTCCTATGTTGTTTTAAATGTGTTATATAAATAAATTGACATTGACATTGACAAGTGATCTGAAGATAGAGATTGAAAACAAAAGTGAGGCACCGGCATCAGCTGATCGGTCCCCAGTTGATCGTGGTGCTTAACATGCTTGTGTAGCTGATGCACCTATGGCAACCTTCATCTGGAAGGACCACCACTTATGATCATAAGAGGTACAAACCAGATTGCATCACACTGCCACATGAAAACAGGCTGGCCGCCAGCCAGCCCGCCATGCATTCTTACCAGGAATTGAGCTGCCCCTACACAGCCACCAGAGACGCTGAACAGGTGTCGACAGCAGCCACAGCAACAGACATTTTACATTGATTTACATGGTAAACCTTTGCAGTGTTGCCTGCAAAGAATTTTCAGCCCTCAAAGAGTTAAAGAAATAAGCATCCTCTAACAGTCAAGTCAAGTTGGGGAGCATACACTGGTACAGTGTGTTGCCGCACCCACTACACAACAAAACAACTCGGGATCACAGTTTGCAACCCTCAAGGCAGACACTCGGTCCAGTCCCACCCTCCGGAAATGAGCCTCTATCTGCCACAGCCAGGTGTTACGTGGGCGACCCCTTGGCCTGGTCCAGCCACGCGGGTCCCCAACAATGAGGATCTTACGAGCTGGATCACCCTCTGGGAAAGGTGCCACATGGCCGTAGTGCCGTAATTGACACTCCCTTACAATGCAGGCAATGTGCCTCATTCGGGACTCCATGAGCAACCGCTCATTTGACACAAAGTCAAACTAATGGTACTCAAGGATTTTCTGGAGAGACACAGTACCAAAGAAGTCCAGTCTTTATCTCAGGTCACTGGATAGTGTCCATGTCTCGCAATCATATAGCATTACAGGAAGCACCAGGACTCTAAAGACTTGGACCTTCATCCTTTTGCATAGATATTGGAAGCGCCACATACCCCTTTCCAGCGACCTCATACCCCATGCTCTCCCAATCCGTCTACTGACTTCATAGGAAGAGTCACCAGAGACATGAATGTCACTGCCAAGGTAAGTAAACCTCTCGACAAGGTCAACACTCTCTCCGCAGACAGACAGACTGCTGATGGCTGTACCCAAGTGGTCATTAAAGGCCTGGATCTTGGTTTTTATCCAGGACACTAGCAAGCCCAAACATTCAGACTCCTCGCTCAGTCTCTCGAGTGCCCCAATCAGAGCCTGCATTGACTCCGGGAAGATCACAGCATCGTCAGCAAAGTCAAGATCCGTGAACCTTTCTTCAAAAACAGATGTAGCTGGACCCCACGACCTTGCCCAACACCCAGTCCATACAAGCATTGAACAGAATTGGAGCAAGAACACCCCCCTGATGAACTCCAGAATCACCTGGGAAAAATGCAGAGGTCCTGCCTCCACTCTGCACAGTACTCACAGTACCAGTGTACAGGCCAGCCATGATATCTAGCAACCCCGAGGGGATCCCGTGAATCCTCAGGATTTCCCATAGGGCAGCTTGATCAACTGAGTCGAACGCATTGCGAAAATTGACAAAGGCTGCAAAAAAACTCTGCCGATATTCGCGTTTACACTCCATGAGAACCCTCAGTGCCAGGATGCGGTTGATGGTAGACTTCTTAGGCTTAAAACCAGACTGCTCCAGTCTCTGGTAGGTGAGCAAGTGATCACGGATCCTATTGAGGACGACCCTAGCAAGGACCTTACCTTGCACCAAGAGCAGTGTTATCCCCCTGTAGTTGCTGCAATCCAGGCGATCACCCTTCCCTTTCCAGATAGGGACGACAAGTCCCATTTTCCAGTCAGTTGGGATGAAGCCAAGTCTCCCAAATGGAAGCAAAGATTTCTTGCAATGCCAGGAGGACAGCCTTACCACCAGCCTGGAGAAGCTTACCTCGGATACCACATATGCCTGCAGCCTTTCCCCCCCTAAGCTGGTTCACCACCTGTGCAATCTCAGTGAGATTGGGTGGTTCACAGCTAATTGGAGGATCAGCCTCAAGAACCATGGACCCAGAGATATCCAACGTCCTAGCTGGAGGATCAGCTTTGAACAACTGCTCAAAGTAGCCAGCCCAGCGGGTCACAACTGCAGTGTCATCTGTAAGGACCGTTCCATCATCTGCCCTGACTGCGACTCTTAACAGGACAATCTTCAAAAGCAGTCTGTAACAGCATGATCACAATGGTCAGAGAAACAAACAATAAAGGTTAATTTTTTAGACTGTTGAATTTATATACAGTGTCAATCAATGCATACATTTTACTCTGGTTGGTTCATTGGTTTACACCCAAATGATGTATAAAAAATAAAAGTCTGTTATATTATACAGTACACCTCCAAAATTCGCGGGGGTTACGTTCCTAGAGCACCCGCGAATTGTGAAAAACCAAGACTTTTGGATGTGGTTAAAAAATGCCTTTTAAATGCCTATTTTTATAGTTTAAACCCAAAATACAATATGCCCCCAAAGCACTTTAATTTCGTTGCAAACTCAGCTTAATACATTAATACATTACCTAAAAAATGATCTTAATACATTACCTAAAAGCAGAATGTAAAGGTAAACCTGTCTACTGTTCAGTACTGTACTGCTATGTCTCCCGCGGTGCTAGAATGTAAAATACCGATGTTACCGCTATACGTACGTATGTTTTCTTTGGTATGTGCTGTCGTTTTCTTTGATATAAGTAGAGTAAATACATAATAATTTCATTTAATTAAAATACAGTAAAAAATACAGGTACTCACTAATGATGAATGATATTGATGATGAAGTAGCTGTGCAGTACGATGCAGAGGATTTAAAACTCCTCGGGTGGCGCCTCTTCTTCAGGCATTTTAAGAGGAGTCGTATCATTGGACGGGTCTTCTTCTGGTGGGGTTTCGTGCTGGCTTTTCTTTATAGGTTTCAGGAACATTCTGATGGGAAGTTTCTACATTGTCTCCTGTGGCGAACAGCTGGTACAATTTCTGTGCTTTCTCACGGATGATGTTACCGTCCAAGGTGATGTTCTTCTTCCTGCAGTTGGTGATCCACAATGCCAAGGCAAATTCCATCTTGACGATATTTTTATTCCTTACAGTCGTTAGCTTTTTGGCACTATTACAGAAACTTACAGATACGGTACTCCAGATTGCTGCTCCGTTCTTCTTTATGTAGCGTGTGGTGCTTTCATTAATTCCATAGTGGTGCGCTATTGCAGCATAACTTTTTACTTCCCGGAGCAAATCCAGTAGTTCAGCCTTCTCCTGGAGTGTTTAAAACTTCTTCTGGCACTTACGCTCAGTGCCAGATGCCTTAGAAGGTGCAGGGCGATTCGGCGACATCTTGTGCATTTAAGAATAACAAAATGAATACAATAACAAAATGGAAAACACGAGGACACTCAGCTGGAGTCGTGTCACAGGGCAGCAATCAATCAGCAGCAAGGAGAAATGAATAACGCTCTCGGATTGGCTACTTTCACCATCCCAAACCACATTTCCCTCAGTGGTGGTAAACCCACTCATCTGGAGATGTGTCACTGGGCGGCAATCAAGCAGCAGCAAGGAGAAATGAATAACGCTCTTGGACTGGCTACTTTCACCATCCCAAACCGCGTTTCCCTCAGCAGTTGCTTCCTGTTCTCTCTACAGCACAGTATTGCCACAAAAAAAGCCATAAAAAATTGTGGAGGATATTTGTGCTTTCTGCTAACAATTAATAGTTAGGTTCTAAGGAAAAATCTGTGAACAACTGAGTCCGTGAACCCTGAACCACTACTGTATTCTGGTTCTTTTTTCACCAAATTCTGCCTAGAAAAACATAATCAGACTCCAATCCGATCAGAGAAGTGTCTGTATAAACATTAGTATTTTATATCTGAGACTTTAACATATCTCAGCAAACTTTTAAAATGTGACATGTCCGGTGTCACACATCGTGGCTTTTAGCTGACATCCATGCAAATAATGGACATTTTCCATTGTTTTAAAATTTTTTTCTCATAAAGGGCAGATTTCTTCATAACATTGGAGATGCCACACTCATCGTAAAAACGATCGCAAAAGTGCGGCCAACTTTGAAGAGACGTTACACACATGGCCTGTCTTCCCGAGACAATAATAAATAACCATCAAAGAGGAATCCCACAGAGTCGCAGGCAGAGCAATCAAATTTAAACAACTGCAGCACTATTGAGCAATAATAACTGAACAACTAAGCATTTCACTACATATTGGACTGCATGTATAATTTCAATGTGACAAATAAAACTTCATTTGATTTGATAAGAGACTCACTGGTGGAGCAATCTGCCCGCCTTCAGCCCTTCTGTGTAGTCCTTGATCATTTAAAGAGACGCCTCTGAAGACTCTCCCCTTCATCTGATACTTCCACCAAATATGCTTATTAATGCAATTTCAATTCAGGGTTCTGTAATGGAATAAGGCAACAATATTACTTGCACATTTTATTGTAGTTTATTTCTCTGATGGCTTTTACAAATGAAGCACAAGTATGTACAGTATATCAAATACTCAGTACAAATATCCATGTGTCCTGTTATTCATTCTTAAAATCATACGAGATGCCACACGCATAATTACTACACAGACGTGAAAGCCAAATGTGAAGGATCTCACGTTTGAACAGGGTAACCATTTAAAGAGTGGACACCTGGAGTCTTCTATTGCTGATCTGTAATTAAAAGCAATTAACCTTTGCCTTCTTTTGTGAGACAATTACCCCACAATACAGGGTTCAAAGCAGGCAGCATAACGTTCAACATCTTTGACAGTAACAACTAGAACAACTCAATGAATGCTGAACACATCATGAGTTATACACTTTTTTGATGATATTAAAATTGAAAAAGTAGAATACAATGGTTATTTGAAGGCACATAACATTTCAGGTTAGAGTAATATCATCAGGGTACATTTTGCACACTGCAACAATTTACCACACAAAGTTCACATGGATTTTACTGATTAACTGTTTTACATATTCATTGTGTCAGTGATATTCCTCTACATCATCTTCATTGGTGGTTGGTGAAAAAAATTTGGCCAGGGGGGTGCAGCTTTTGGTGGGAAAAACTGACGCAGTACTTATCTATTATATAGTGCCTTTCACATCTATCTATCTATCTATCTATCTATCTATCTATCTATCTATCTATC
>JANRMT010062789.1:39819003-39878422 GCA_026402145.1 Polypterus bichir lapradei | reverse complement strand
TCTATCTATCTATCTATCTATCTATCTATCTATCTATCTATCTATCTGGTCATTCCACATGCTCTTGTGGTCCTTATAGTGTCAATGCACATCTTAACCTGCCTACTACCAGACCCATAGGATACACGCAGGCTAAAATGTATTATACCCTTTCCACCATGCTGCCTATGTAATGTTAGCTTTCCAATTTCTACTGTGCTCCAAAACTTCCGTCCATGACATCCACAGTCCCCTTATTCTTCCCATACCTTGCCCTATAGATGTGGAAAGGAACAGGTGCACCTGCCACCCAAATTTTACACTACACCTGTCTCTAAATTGCCAAATCCCCTGCAACTTGCCCAGTTCCCCATTCTGCTAAAACCCACACCATATTGTCCGCCCCACCACCTTCGTAATCTTCCAGTATCGTGGACTTCCATTTGTCCTATAACACATCCATAGTATAAGTCCAATCCAAATTTTATTCTGCTTCTGTTAATACAGTGCCCAGTCCTTGTCCTATCATTTGCCACAACCACAGAGTCATTTTATTCTGCACTTGCTGACAGTCTGCCCAATCCTGTGTAAGTTTACCAGGCTTACCTCACCTGGGCACAAATTTAGATTGTAAGATCCATAGGCTTAAAACATAACTTACTCCCCAACCTGTCTTACACCCACACAACAAGTTCAACCTAAATCTTATTGTGCCTTTACGATCAGGATTCCTATATTTCCTTGAACATAAATGTTGCCCACCTTTCCTTCAGGCTTGAAAAGAATCGAGTCAATTCACTAAACCTGCCAAAAAATGCGCCGTGTACTATTCTGGACAGGATGTGTTGATTTTTGTCACATTTTCGTTGTGTCTTCTAATGTCAATCCTGTAGCCTTTGTCTTGCAGTTCAGCAATACTAAGCATGACAAAACAATTTAGCCTCATGTATTCTCTAGGTGACTGTGGCTACTTTCATACCGCTTGCATTTCTTAGAAAGGTGTTTTAGATCTTGTACTCTCATTTCGGTACCAACACTTTGAAACGCCAACAGGGAAAGCACAAAAAGATATTAGTTATACCACACCCAGTTAGCCAACTCAAGGCCCTTGTCATAAGAGCTGGAAAAGTCAGTGTGTAAGCTCATCCTCAATCACTTCCCCAATGCTGAATTCTTAAGTCATCCGGTCCAAGCTCCTTTATCTTCTTTTTTTTCTTCAAGTGAACAATTTATGAAAAGGTATTTCATTAAAGAACTAACCAAATTTTCTTTGATTTTTGATGTAATTTCCACTCATCTGTAGTTACAACAGTAACAACAACATTTATTTATATAGCACATTTTCATAAAAAAATTAGCTCAAAATGCTTTACAAGATGAAATAAAAAGGAAGTTGATATAAAGCATAAACAAAGAGGATTAGGCAATAATATTATACAGTATGTAACAAAGAAAAAGGTGAGGTCAGAATGCCAGGAGGACAGAAAAAAAAGTAAGTTAGACTGGATTAAAAAACAAAATCTGCAGGGGTTCCAAGTGCAAAACACTGCCCAGCCCCAACTAGGCATTCTACCTAACATAGATGTTCTAAATCAGTCTTCATGGTTTACAGGCTTCGCATGGAAGAATTTGATAATGATAGTCATGTGGACATTTGGGACTCCCGCCATTTAATCCATAAACGCAGGGGGTAGCATGGTACCTTGATCAGATGGTGGTGGCGCAGATCACCACCACAGAAGAATCAAACAGCAGAGAATAATACAGATTAATCCGGAATTACAGAACCCACAGGGAAATGATAATTCAGTGCTCATGTAGACCAGTAGTTAAAGGCTGGTATGGACCGTGAACCATTGACGTCAACATAACATAGTGTGTCCAATCACGTTAGATTAAAAAAAAATTATTATTATTTGCTGTCAAAAAATGTGGGAGTGTCCGGGGTGCAGAGAGCTGCATCCCTGGAAAAATCTGAAAGCAACCCATTACACCTGCTGCCAAAAGATCAAGGACTTTACATAGACTTTCATCTGGCTGGTGTCCTGCAATCCAGAAATAAAAGCATACATACAGAAATTAAACAAATACAAGACAGAACCATATTTTAATGGATATTGACATGCGCTAGCACAAACCAAAATTTTTCATGATAATTTCGCGTTACCTAATTAATTTAAGTACAGGTTTTGAAATATTTGGGCGGAGTGTGTCACTCCAGTGCCTTGTATTACAAACCGCCACTGATCATCACTGATCATCTCCCTTTCTCCCGATCACTGATCATCTCCCTTTCCATGGCTGTTGCTGCTGTGTTGCTATTTTTTTGGTGGATGTGCAAATAATCTTCATGCACTGCCACCAGTACCTCTTGCTCTGCTGGCATGAAGGTTGTTCCCTCTGTTTTTCAGACCTGTAGTCCATGGTTAATAAGGTCATGAGGTCTTTGAAATTTCGCCAACAACGTGTATTAATCCAGATCAGCCTGTCTAGAATTGCCTGAGCCGACTGAAATCTGGTGTTCTAAATCTGGTTAATCTGCTGTTGTGAAATCATGCTAAAGAAAGCTGGGATTCATTTTGAGATTGAGGGTTATCTAATTGCTCTTTCTGTAACAGATCTCTGGTGTTTACTTAATCTATTGTCAGTTGCCATTATAAGAGGGGAGCACAAATAGTGAATTAATAGGAAAATGGCAACAGAGAGTGCTATGGCAAAAATTGCATATGTGGAAAAATGTATTATAAATGTAAATCTCACACTATTATGCTTTTTGAATGCAGACTAAGAGAAGAAAATAAAAGACTAGCCAATTAAACAATGAGATCAATTCAAGGTAAAATGACTGACTGATTGTGAAACAGGTTGGGATGAAAACCTGTAGTCAGAGTGTTCCTCCAGGACTGTACTTGGGAATCACTGGTCTACCGAACAGAGACAGCAATTCACATCTGGGGATCAACATTCAATAACGTCAAGAAGAGCGCTTGGAGACAACTCTTCAAAGTGATACCATATCAGGCTGAAAGGTTGCTGCAGAGATAAACAGCCAGTAAGGTGAAGCGCACAGCTAGTCTCCTATTAAAATGACAGAATCTCAAAAAAAAATGTTTGGCCTTTTTTATTTTATCCTTTCTATAATGAAATGGATACAATGATTTGCAATAAGCACGCAATCTGTAGGTGTGAATCAATACTTGATAATCCTGTTTCTTTGGAAAGTTGATGTATTTGGTAAGTTTTAAGATTTTTCTTTTCCTGTGTAGGCCTCTGCCCCATGACTTCCATTTTAAAAGGCTAGGTTTATTTTTTAATTATAAAAAATGCTTCATTTTAGAACACAGTTTCATTTAGCAAATTAATATATATTGTACCATGATTGTGAACAAATAGTTTCAACTTATACCAAAATTATCCTTTAAGAAGAGCCTTTCTTGATTTGTTCTTGACAAACTGTTTTATCTATTCTAACACTGCCTTTTTTGAGGTGTATTTTCCAGTTTTTGATGCTGCCATTTTATAATTATACCTAATGTTTTTATTTGATACATTCAATACTTTAAATATATGTAGCAGATGTAGTTTAATTTCAGATATGTCCACAACTCTGAATTCAGTGAAGATCTATCTGTAATGATTTTTCTAACTTCAGGTTATCTGCCTTTCCTTCTAGTTTAGTGTCATTTACAAATATAACCATCTGGTTCATTACCTTTTTATTATAATTTGTATAAATTAAAAAGAGAAGGAGTCATAGCTCAGGCTGGAGGTTGATAAAATACCAGTTAGGTGTTGTCAGACTTCATTGCATAGCATTATTCAGGAACCTGACTCTTCAATTTAGTGTGATTGCTAGCAAGTGTGGCAATAGTTACAAGCCCTCGTTTGCGTAATTTACAACTGGATTTTGCTCTGGTGGATGGGAGGGTTACCAGGATGAAAAAGAGTCACTAGGAGGAAAGCTTTTCATGAACAAATAAATATTCAGAATGTTCCATCTTTTTATGTACTTTGGATTTGGTGCTTGACAAGGTACCATCTGCTGTCTCTGTACTCTTACTGGAAGAATTCCAAATTTCTGTGGGGAGTGATTGAGATATATGATGGAGCATGATTGGGGGATCAGCTTGCCTGACCTGATTCAGAGCAGTGAATTGTTATTGGATATCTATACTAGTCATAAACTGTATATAACCAACCTCCTGTTTGAACACATTGTGTCATCTGATCTGAGGCCATATGTTCTGAGCATGCAGATAAAGAGATGGATAGAGCAGTCAAGTTATCACAAGTTGAAGGAGAAATGACTTAAATAGATGGAGTGAGGATTTGCTAGAAAGAAGTAGTGGCTGCCTGTGTTCCAAATGATTTCATCACCCACCTCCAGAAGTTCATCTCCTGAATACTGTGGGAGGTTTGTTACATAGAGTCTGAAAGGACCTTGGGAGTGCTGTGACTAGAGGATTGTTGTTGCATATCTTTGCGTCAATCAACAGACTCATTGGTGGGGACCATTAGAACAGGACAGGAATGCTTAAGCACTGGTCTCTATTTTAACAAAGGCAGATAAGGTAGAGTGTTACAACTACTGAGGGATGAGAGCCTCTCCGGAAAAGTCTATACATGGGTACTAGAACAGAGACTCCATTTGTGTTCATGAGCATTATAAATTGTGGACTGTGTCACAATGTTGGGATGGAGCGTAGAGATGAAGATGCCTAACACTTTGATATCTTTTAGGGAGGGGAGATGGGGGGTTGGTATATTTATGTTCTTCCTCTAGGTTGTCTAAACTGTGGATAAACCTGCAGTAATCCTGGATTAACATTATCTTCCTTCAGCTCACGAGGTAATTACAGAGATCATCCTTTACAATACAGTTTATTTTTGTATAGCCCAAAATCACACAGGAAGTGCCACAATGGGCTTTAACAGGCCCTGCCTCTTGACAGCTCCCCAGCTTTGACTCTCTAAGAAGACAAGGAAAAACTCCCAAAAAAATCTTGTAGGGAAAAATGGAAGAAACCTCGGGAAAGGCAGTTCAAAGTGAGACCCCTTTCCAGGTAGGTTGGGCGTGCAGTGGGTGTCAAAAGAAGAGGTTCAATACAAGTATACAGAACAGAACAAATCCTTAATACAGCATAATAATAAAAATTTTAGAAGTACAGAGCAGAATTTAACAGTAGATGATATCACATAATAAGATTTGGATATTTTTAGAGTCCTGGAGACCTCATCCGTCAAGCTGCCTCCCCATTTGGCCATTCCACGGCTGAAACGTTGCTCGGCCAGCCAATCCGATGAAAGGACCCCTCTTTCCCATGATTCCTATGATCCTCCATCAGGTATGACTTTACCATAGGAAGGCAAACAACTTGGCAGATGGGCCGTGGCACCAATTGCCACATTTGAGTACCGAGAACAGAAACAGAATAGGTGAGGGTTAGTAACAAATTATAATAATCATGTTACTATGTTTTAGTGCTAATGACTAACAACAGAGATGCAGTATGTACAGGTAATCAGCAGCTCTAGTCAGGATATGCTAAACTGAAGTAGTGAGTCTTCTGCCGGGATTTAAAGGCTGGGACCGAAGGGGCATCTCTTATAGAAGCAGGAAGACCATTCCACAGTTTAGGGGCCCTGTAACTAAAAGCTCAACCTCCCACTGTTATTTTATTAATTCTTGGAATCATAAGCAGACCGGCATCTTGAGATCTTAATGTGCGCTCAGGTTTGTAAGTCATGATAAGTTCAGACAACTTACTGTCTTTACACAGAGAAGCATATGCCATGCCTACTGGGTTCTGTTGTATGTGTGGCTGATGGGGAACAATCTACAACACGGTACAGGAGACTATTCCTAGAAACACAATCTCTCATTTCGTGTTCCAGGATGCTCAATAAGGCCTGTGCAAGAGGTTATTCCTAAATGATGTTTCCTAAAAGATATTTCTTCCTCTGTGATGTACCACGGGCAATGTCTATATCTACACAGATTTCTGGCATGGATAAATATCCTGAGGGGAAAGACCCTTCGGATAGCCATCAAATTCAGAATTAGGTGAAAAAAAAGAATCAACCCTGGAAGGAGCAGTAGCTCCTCACAAGGCACAATTATGCAAATGTCCACACTCCCAAGTATGGACAGAAATTAGAGTCAGAAGTAAGTCAAACACATAGCTTAGTGGGAGGAAAATTGTTCAGGATTCATACACAGTGGGCAGGCTGGGCTTTGATCCCAGGACCCTGGAACTGATAGGCAGCAGTGCTAACCACTGGGCCGCCATGCTGCTCAAAAACAATAATCCTAAGTAAGATATTTCCTGGTTATTGTTTGGAGTTTGTACATTCTCCCTGGCTCTCCCTGGGTCAACTAGACTCTGCCCCTTGCTCTCACATTCTCAGAGATGTGCATGCTAGGCTAGTTGGCAAAATATTCACTGGTGAGTGTGAATATATAGTGTATGTGAGTGGGATTTGCAATGAGCATCACTCGGGTAAAACAGGTTTGAGAATGTTATGTTTATTTAAAATAAAAACAAAATAAGCACTTAGTCTTGGACAATAAGAGAATGGATGATTGCTGTTTCCCTGTTGATGAGGAGAAAGAATTCCATTATAACAGAAGAATCTAGCAGTGTTGAATTTTTATTGCTATTGGCTTCATTACACAAACATGATCTTAGCATATTGCCTTGCATATCAAATTCATTTAGAGCAAAAGCGTGAATGTAGACTTAACAAAGATTTATTTACATTGATGTTATAATTAAACTAAGTTTGTATTATTGTATGAAGAATGAGCAGATGGACAACAGTATGCCACAGCTCAGCTTGCATGAAAACACATGAACAGTAACATAAGAGGCTTCTAGGGAGCCATTCCTGTGTTTGTAATAGAGCCTTCTCCAATCAAATATTATTAACCTAATATTATACATTATATGAAGATGCCTTTTCATAGATAAAATTTGATCTAAAGAGAGTGCAATTAATTTACTAATTAGAGAGCAATGCTCTGCTGAATAACCCAACACACCGGCAGTGTATTAATTTTTTCTAAATTTCAAGTGGCAAATGATTGATTGCACAGGAGATGTGTAGAGAAATCCATCCATTTGCAAATGTATTTTTTCCTTTTTCAAAACTTTCCACTTTTATTTTGAATTAGTTTTGTATCTAATGTTTTTTTTTTTTTTTTTTTTACTTATTTCTAAGAGAAATGGAAGTAATATTAAAAAAGAGCGCTTTCATTCAAGTTGCACAAGTATGCACCTTTCTCACAATACCTACACATCACAACTTAACATTGTTAGGTTTTCTAAATCCAGTACAGGGATGTAAAGGGGCTAGAACTTGTTCGCACAACATTAGACCCATATCAATGCAAAGTCACCCATCCACGTTCATACTAAGCCAATTTAGAATTGTCAGTTAATATAACCTGTCTTTGGGATGGAGGAGGAAAACCTGAGTGTCCAAACAACATTAATGGAGACACACAGAGAAATGTGCTAACTCCACCCAGACAGAGACAATGATTCAAACTGAGGATCTGAGAAGCAGCAACTCTCACTGCTATGCCAGAATATCCCTCATGCCTTTGGAGTTCAACATAAAATTAATTTTATAACTAATTTTCATGCCTTTGGTACCCTGAATGAACAATTGCATTACACACATATAGTAAACACTTTGTAAACTGTTAAATCCTCAGTAAAGGTATCTCATTCCTCTGAGAGGCTAGAAGGCACAGGAGAAACTGTTGATATGGTAGCAGCAATATGGTAACGTTTAATTTTATCAGATTGACTGCATAGTTAAATACTGCTACCAATGTTCCAAACTAAATGAAAATCAGTTGGGTTGGGGAGAAGCATTCAAATTTGAATTTATTGTGTGATCACAGTACAAGGAGACTGATACCACGACTCCTACGGACTTAGTGAAATTAGTATGCCAGGTCAGACAATGAAGCAAATCCAACAGCAGAGGAGGAAAAAATCAGCAAAAGGAAACATAATAGCAGATAATATTTAAAAAAACAAATTGTTAGGCAGCTTGGTATGGCAGCTAAAACATTGGTCTTTAAAGTATAAGATTGCTTGATCTGTACCTACTAGTACTAGAGAATGTTCATTTTAAAACTATGTTAGTTACAAAACTTATTACTTACAAAAAAGTAATTAAATATGTTATATAGTTAGTTATCATAAAATGTAGTGTGTAAAAAAATATTTAATAGTGCGTTACTTTGCCTTTTCTTCTTTTGTTTGAAAAACTGCACATTTCACTGGTCAGTATTTGTTACCAAATCCGTAATTTATACAAAAACTAACCATAAACAACCAAGAAAAGTGACATTGCAGGACTTCACGCTATAGCCTTACGGACCGATCGTTGTAAACACTTTTTTTTTGATGAGTTTTAGGCACAGGGAAAAAAAATGAACATTTGAAAAATCCGTAATTTATACAAAAACTAACCATAAACAACCAAGAAAAGTAACATTGCAGGAGTCGAGTTCTGGCATGAAGGAAGTGAGGAGCAACTGGGTGTAGAGGAGATTACAGTTTTGAGGTAAATTCCCTCTGCGTGATGCACGTCTGACCGAGAACAATGTACTGTACAGGGAAAGACTGAACACGTGAGTAAATCACTGGCACGTACGAACTGGAAGGGAAACGAAACAGAGCACAAAGTGTTCACAGCGAATGCACAGGGAGAGACTGAACATGTGCGGAAATCATCGGCGCGTATGAAATGGAAGGGAAACTCGCTTGTTCTTCACCCGAGTGTGTGGTCGTGAACAGATGCAAAAGTTTGGTGCACTATTTGGTTGTAATCCGATTTGTACGTGTTCTGAGATGTTCGTGACTCGAGGTTCCACTGTACGTTGTTTCTTTTAAGAAACACAGGTATTATTGCTTCTATAAAATAAGTATTGTTTTACATTTCTTGTTAGTTTAAAAAGCAATGCTCTGAATAAATGGGTTTAGAAGTTAGATGGATGGATGCATGAATGACTATGAGTGACAGCTGATTGACTTTATGTTCAGAGGGTAAAAGCTATCCTTGTACCTAGTGGTGCAACTGCTAGTGGTCCTAAGCCCTTTGCCAGAATGAGAGAGAACAGTGACCATGAAGGATGGCTATGTTCTTTGATAATACTTTTTTTTTCATTTCATGCCATGCTGTATGTTCTAAACAGAAGGGAGTCTTGTGCATATTAAATAAGGTTTTGTGAAGACTGTCATTTGTTTGATTTCACTAAATATTACAAAATTTCTCCCTTCATAAACAGCTTGAAAAATTTCAGTATTTAGTTGAAATGGCTAGATTCGTGCTGGCAATGATTTTGAGGATTATAAAACCATCTAAATTATCAACCCAAGTAATATTTTGTGTTCAGACCTTAAGGAATTAAATTTTTTTAGCTTGTTGGAAAGACGTGTCATTCAGTCCAAGGATGTACCTAGTTGCTCTTATTTGGGCCGATCCCCATGCCACTCTGCCTTTTTCTGTACAGTAGTACAGTACTCTGAATCATTTATTCTTTATTTTATTATAGACTTTGTGCAGAAACTTGCTCTTTATTTTCTTTGGCTTTTACTATACAGAGTAACAATTTATACAGCATTTTAATTCCTTCTACACATTACCTAGAAGTGCACAAGGCTGTATCAATATAAACAGCTAATCCCCATGGCATTTTCAGTGTTTATTAGCTAACGGTTGCTTTTTTCCATTTTTCGATTTTCTCCCCTCATAGCTGATCTATTATTTGAAAACAATGAAGTCAACTGTGAAGTTCTGCATTTAATGAATGCCCTACTTCTGCCGTTTGTTGTGACTGTAAAATGTTAGGTATCTTGGGGATAGCAAGACCTCCTGGAATACGGGATTCTGCTGCAGATAACGCGTCTCGCTCTGTCTTCACCATCATGAAGCACAGAACTTCAATACATCCACCCATTTTCTCCACTTGCTTTTCCCATTTCAGGGTCATATAGATCTGACACGACAGGAAACAACTTCTGATGTGACATGACTTCATCTTAGGACATGGTCACGTACACATTCACACACTCTCCCTCACTGGGTCAATTTAAAGTCATCAATCAACCTTTCATGTATGTCTTTCAGATGTAAGAGGAAAACGGAATACCAGGAGAAGGCACACACCAACACAAGCAATATATGAAATATTTAGTTATTGCAATGGGCAATATATATTTCTATTGTGATTAAACCAAAACATTGTTTTTAAAAGAGGTCAATGCATGTCTCCTGGAAAAGCCAATGAGGTAGCAATCATTTTTCCCCCAGATGCATAATTTTCAGTTTAGTAAGCATCCCTATTTTCAACTGAAAAGTCAACTGCTTTTTGCAGATGATGTTGTCCTGTTTGCTTCATCAGGCCATGATCTTCAGCTCTCTCTGGGTCGGTTCGCAGCTGAGTGTGAAGCAGCTGGGATGAGAATCAGCACCTCCAAATCCGAGACCATGGTCCTCAGCCAGAAAAGGGTGGAGTGCCCTCTCAGGGTTGGGGGAGAGATCCTGCCCCAAGTGGAGGAGTTCAAGTATCTCGGGGTCTTGTTCACGAGTGAGGGAAGAATGGACTGTGAGATCGACAGGCGGATTGGTGCGGCGTCCACAGTGATGCGGGCACTGCATCGGTCTGTTGTGGCGAAAAAAGAGCTGAGCCGTAAGGCAAAGCTCTCAATTTACCAGTCGATCTACGTTCCTACCCTCACCTATGATCATGAGCTATGGGACCGAAAGAAGGAGATCCCGAATACAAGCGGCTGAAATGAGTTTCCTCCGCAGGGTGTCTGGGCTTTCCCTTAAAGATAGGGTGAGAAGCTCAGTCATCCGGGAGGGGCTCAGAGTAGAGCCGCTACTCCTCCGCATTGAGAGGAGTCAGATGAGGTGGCTCGGGCATCTGATCAGGATGCCTCCTGGACGCCTCCCTGGTGAGGTGTTCCGGGCACGTCCAACTGGGAGGAGGCCCCGGAGAAGACCCAGGACACGCTGGAGGGACTATGTTTCCCGGCTGGCCTGGGAACGCCTTGGGATTCTCCCGGAAGAGCTGGAAGAAGTGGCCGGGGAGAGGGAAGTCTGGGCATCTCTGCTCAAGCTGCTGCCCCCACGACCCAACCCCAGATAAGCAGAAGTGGATGGATGGATGGATGGATTTTCAACTGAATATCTATTAAATATCACATAGTTAACAGCTACTGTGGCTACAGTATAATAATAATTAGTGTTTTAATGAATACACCACATGTTTATATTTTGAATAATATATGTTTGGATGTGTATGTATTGTGACCTTTGGAGGAGTAATCATAATGCAATCCCAACCCAGAATAACATCAATAAAGAAAAATAAATGTGATGGTAGGTGCAATGGAAGCAGTAATAGAACATATCATATGACAAACTAACAAAATCTACTCATTCTTTAGGCCTGACTAGCAAAAATGAACAACTCTGGCCAACCTCTGTTGTGACTGTTCTGCTTTCCAACTCCAAGAAGCAAATGATGATTTCCTACCCATATCCCTCGCCTCTTCCTCAAACATCTTTGACTTTTCCTCTTTCTGACAGATGAGCCATTTTTATCCACACATCTCCCGAACCCCAGGCTCACTAGATTTATTATCACTAGCTTCTTGTAAGACATTTCTGGTGCCAAAGTATTCCCAGCTCCATCAAAGTCTTGGAATTGTCTTCCAACTACCTGACCTGGGTCTAGGACCACTACTGGCCTCATCCAAAGTACTTATGGGTCAGAAGCAGCTCTATTAAAATCTTAGAATTGGCTTCCTGGTACTCTGCCTGCATCCAGGGTCATTTCTGGTCCCATCCAAAGTACCTCTGAGCTAGAATTGGCTCTATTAAAGTCTTGGGATTGTCTTCCTAGAGCTAAACCAAGTCTTCCCGTCAGCCTCTTGGTCCATGTATAATGAAAATGCTAGGCCACCTTGAAGAAACCTTATCATAGGGTACTGTCTCCTAATGTCTCCAGTTATGAAGATGGGCAATATATATGTGTGATCTTTTGTCCTGGATCCCCTCTTCTATCACTGTCCTCCTATTATTATTTTTTGCTGGAATAGTGGGTGGCATGGTGGCACAGTGGTAGTGCTGCTGTCTCACTGTAAAAAAACAGGGTTTACATCCCCTTTCTACCCTGTGTGGAGTTTGCATGTTCTCCCTGTAACTTCGTGGGTTTCTGTGAGTTTCCTCCCACTGTCCAAAGACATGCAGGTTAGGTGAAGTGGTGACTCTAAATTGACCCTTTGGCATATTTGGCGTGTGTGTTTGCCCTGTGATGGACTGGTACCCTGTCCACGGTTTGTTCCTGCTTTGTGCCCTTTTTCAGCTTTGATAGGCTTAAAACTCCAACAAAAAAAAAAAAAAAAACAAAACATAAAGACACTGGTCTGGATTAAGCAGAATGGAAAAAAGTAAAAGAATAGGTTATTCATTCTGTCCTCTTTAGGTGTCCTTACCTGGGTAGGATAATTTTGGTGTCCCTTCTAGGATGGTCTTGATAACCAGTACCTTGCATATACAGTATGTATACAGATTATTTTTTTCCTTTTTTCCACAGAAAGTGTAACAAAGGTTGCCACTGATATCTATGTAACCAGCTTTGGACCTGTTTCAGACACAGACATGGTAAGTGTACTTTATGCCTTTTTGTAAAACTCAATCCTGATAAGTTGGAAAAATGTGCTTGGTGTGAATATGACGTTATATTATTTTAAGAAGAGTCTTGCTATACTGTGCTTAGTATAGGCCTATACATGTACAACTTGTTCTATAAATCCCTATTCTTCTTGTAGGTTTCCTTCAGGACAACCATGAAAGTTAGCCATTTTAGTCTACGGATTATATTGCAAAGAGCATTGTATACTAAAATAAGAAATAAGAAATAATGAAAGACAATGTGTGAATGTTTTTCTAATAGCATGTTTATTTTAGATTAGATATGAAAGTGCATTAGAGCAGCAGATTAAAGGTGTGCAGCCTCTAAATGAAATATTTTCAAATCACCTGAAATTCAGTTGAGTATCTTGTAATTTGTCTGGCAATGTTCTGCAGTTTTTACAGTTTGCTAAAATATATTCCTGTCTGTGTCATCTTTAGCAATGTTTTTTGGAGATATGTAGGAGCATCAATCGTAGAAAAATTAATTTGCTGCTTTTGAGCCGTAAACCACTCTGCACATCGGAGTCTGGGCTATAGGTTAATGGATTCATTTAACCATATTTTAATGATGCTGCCATGTTCCAAAAGGGCGATGCTTTGTGATTTCAAGTATAATGTTTGGACGGGACAGGTCATAGATGTTATATACCAAACATTGTTCTTTTATTTTTGGCTGCTTGGCCTTTGGTATTTCCCTGGGAGGGCATTAGCTCCCTACAATTCCCAGCATTTGAAGTACAGTTGAATGCATCAGTGCCGTGACTAGAAAGTAAGTAGAATCTTCTAAGCAGTCATATTTTAAAGAAAGTACAAAATAAAAACAACATTTATTTCTTTAGCACATTTGCATACACAGGAGTTACAATAGTTGAAGGTGTTTAATGAAATGTCAATGAAATAGTTGCAAGAATAGCAAAACTAATGAAATTAGGAAAGAATAACAATAAATAAAAAATAAACCAATACAGGCTTATATAAATTAGACATAAGTGAGAGAAATGTCTTTATATATAGTATCATGCAGTAGGACAGCTGGGGGACTCGCCTTCATTTGAGCATCACAGTGACGTAAAACAAGAGGCAAACATATCCTCTCTCGCAGAGCAAGACTGGCAATGATAATTTAACATTTAGATTTAATTTTAAAAATTGTGATTTTGCTGTGCAACTTGCAGTGAAAACATGATCTGCAATGTTGTTATGGTGCTGGGAAAACTTCTAACAGAGCCAGCTGAAGAGACAGCAATAAAAGTGGTATTAGTTCAACCAAAGAAATAAACTCAAATTAGCATGAAAGACAAACCATTAAAATATCACTACAAAAGTTTGAGCAGCCTAAATGGGTTGAAAAGAATATAGAGATGGATGAGAAAATGATTTTTTTTTAGTTTATTTTGTTATTTATTATGTAGAACTTTTGACATGTAGCTGTGCTGCACTTCTAAGACAGGCGGAAATCTAAAACATCAACATAGACCTCTGCATTAACATTTGCAGTAAACCATCTATCAGAATGTATTTTGTAATGCATGTAGTAATAAAATACATTGCATTTGTCATTCCTACAGATGGCACATCACAAATATTTGTAGCAATAAAATGCATTACTACACATGTTTTAGAGGCACCTTTTGTTGAAATGACAAATGTAATGCATATGTCTCCGTTATATGGCATTTGGTATGAAATTCATTAAAGCAGTGTTAATGTTTTGGTACATCATCTGTGGGAAAGACAGAGACCTAGCAACCAGACAAACACAGATACACAGACACTTATCCTGTTATCAAGGTGGATGGGTTATTTAATTCCCGTTATGTTTTGGGGTTATTTTTTGTGACATAATGAGATGCATCATATCAATTATGTCACAGGATGTGTCTCTTTAAATATGGTGGCAGTTCCATTGCACATTATCCCATGGTGGAAAAATGTCTCAAATCTTGTGATAGCTTCTGTAACAAGTGAGCACTAGTGCCCAGCTTTGTGTTCAGTTTATCGATGTTCCTTCTGCCTTCCATGTCTGATGCTAATTTTGCCCTTGTGGTTTGGTTGCCTTATGATTTGATATATTTCTACTCTGACCTGGTTTTCCCTTTACTATGCTTCTTGCCTCATTATCATTTTCTGGTTATCTACATTTCTCGCATCAATCCTCGAATACCTCAAAGTTATACAATTTCCAAGGTAAGACATGAGCTCACTTAGCCTTTGAAAAATGCAATGGAAATAACCTTAAACAGAAGCAATGAGGTACAAAAAAAGAAAAGCAGAAAACAAGAGAGATCAGGCAAAAATTCATCACCGGAATGCAATAATGAATCTAATGGAGGCAAGCCACACGTAAACAAAGTAGCAAAAATAGTACGATCATTATTTAGAGAGTTTCAAGGTGCCTTGTGTAAATTTGCAGTATTTCTGAAGATCAACACCACCTTGTCGTCAAAACAAGCAAAAAAATATATAGAATGGCTTTATAGTACTATCTGCACCAGAAGCCCTGAAACTTGAAAATGTGAAGAATATTACATTCGCTTCACCAAATCCAAAGTGACCAGTCACACCAAAGCCAAACTGTCCGATCAGATTGCTGTGGGGGACTGGACACACAGAAGCTAATGCTTTATTATATAGTAGATAGATTGTGTAGAGAACTCTTCTGGACCATTATTTAAAACAGTTAAAAAAGTTAAACAGTGGCTGAAATGTGTCATATGAGCATATATGCAAATTAAAGCCTTACTGAAATGTTTGAAATCCAGATCTAAATGTGAAACCAAGGCTAAAAACTCATTTTTATTATTAGTCAAGGGCTCATATTACTATCATGAGGGATGAGGGGCCATACATATTTATCAAATTAGTTACAGAAAACTTGGGTTGTCTCTTATATTTGGGCAAAGCTGCATGCTTTTTCAACACAGTAAGATGACATGCAATGTAATGAGACTGAGGACATTGAAAGCACTGCAGCCAATATGGCCACAAAGATATTAGTTTTGTGGGATGTGCAAGGATCTTAAATATTTATTAGGGGTAGAGATAGAGGTTCATACTCTGGCATATTTGGAAAAAGTCTTTATCCAAGGCGTCTTACAAGATTTATTATTACTTCCATGTAAATGGAGTTTGGTGGTAGGTTCAAAACTTCACTCTTCCGTTAAGAGCAGTTTCTGATTCAATGATGTCCACACACACTCACTCAAAGGATTTTAAAATTGAAGATAGCTGACATACTCGATGATAAGGAGAAAGAAATGAACACACACTAACTCATGCCTAGATCTGTAAAGGTTGACGTGCACAGAGACATTAACCACCACTCTACAAATATGTTTATCTAAGCAGCTTGTTTACTTCATTTGGCCCAAAGTGTTTAATTTCAAATTAAATATTTTAGTTGTTCACTTCATTCAATTTCCTGGTCATTTTGTGTACATAGTAAATGTAGTTTAATGTACTTTATTGTATATTACAGCACAGTGCAATTGATTGTATTATACTGCAAAATCTTCCATTGAGTGATTTCCTGTGGTATCACTGAAACAGTGGCAGCTGGTGGTCTTTCAAACAGGGGAATCACATTTTTGACCTACATCATAAAATGAGTCAATTATTACATCACGTTATTTATATGTAAATTCTGCCCTCCTTTCTTTTTGTAGAAAATGCTCTGTGACCCTGTCATACCAACTTGGAGTCTTTCCAGACACTTGACCAGTTTCCTCTCAATGATCAGCAGAGGAAGGGTGCTTAAATGGCTTTGGCTCATTGTGTTGCAGCTGTACAACATTTTAAGCAGGAGAGGCTCCTGTCTGCACCTGCTAATGTAGCATCAATTGTTGCCACTAAAGTTAGTCAGATCCCCAAAACCCAGTTTTGACCAAACAACCTGAGATGATTTAATTAAAAGTATATTCTCTTTGTCACAGCACTTCCAGTCAGCCTGCTCATCTTTTCATAACAGGAGAGTTGAAAAGGCTGGTTATTTTTCCCAGACTTTAGAAACTAATCAATCTTGGGCATTGATCTGTCCTGCTGTTTAATTCCAAGTCTCTCCTCATAAGGAAGACTGTCAAATGGCTTCGCCAAAATCAGGTCACCAATATTAGCACTGTCTGCCATTATGAACAGCTAGCTAGCTGGCTGGTTAGTCCCATGTGAAATAGTTTGAAATAAACAAACAAACTTTACTAATCTGAAACAAGGAGTAAACTCAAGAACGCTATATTTATGTTTTTATTTACAGTAGGATATTTACAATTATTATTTCTTTAACATTTTATTAATTTTATTAAAATCAAATAACATTCCATACAATCAAGACAAGTTTAACAGAACTAGGTTCAAAACAAATTGACCCCCACCCATGAGAAAGAGAGCTAGGTTAGCAGAGTAAAACATTAATAATAGTAAAAATATGTACTGTAAATAAATAAATGAATAAAAATAAATAGAATAAAAAAAGAGGGGAGAGAATCCGCTTCCTGAATTTAAGTGCTTATTCTAAAATGTTATTGATCAAATCCTGCCAAGTTTTCAAAAAGGTTTTCACAGATCCTTTAAGTGAGAATTTGATTTTTTCCAATTTTAGATAATATATAACATCAGTTACCCACTGACTTAAAACAGGTGAGTTAGCATTCTTCCAGTTGAGCAAGATAAGTCAATGTGCTAATAGTGAAGTAAAGGCAATTACAGTTTGTTTGTCCTTCTCCACTTTAAGCCCATCTGGAAGTGCACCAAAGACAGTAGTAGATTAGGAGGGATTGTGACACCAAGGCTGTCTGAAAGGCATTCAACACTAGAATTACCAGAGTCTACGAAAAAACTCGTAGATCCGGCCCACCTTAAAACTGTTCTCACCTCTCCACCACAGTCTTTTGTTTTCTAAATGTGCCGATTAAGACAAGCAGCAAGCAGCTGGCTATTCCATCCCCCATCGTTGCAGAACGTTCACTAAGTTTTCCCAGCTAATGCCATGTTTGATTATCTAGGAGTGACTCAACTGCTGGAGTTTTAGAGTGGAAATAATAGATTGTTATTTGGAACACATGCATTTCATGTGTGTTCCGTTTCTACAGTAATCTCTATAAACACATTATTAAAACAGAAACTTTTTCATATTTTAGTAATAAATGTTACAAAATGTAGGCATAAACTATAGATTGTGTGAAGCCTGATTTCCAAAGATCAAATAAACACTTTCATAAAAGGTTCAAAAATGACACAACAGCTTCTGTGGTGTAGCGCTAAGATTTGCTTCTCAAAGAGCAGCATGTTTACTGTGTCTCAGAGACCCGAGTTCGATTCCCCGCTAGGAAAAAAGTGCAATTTGTTTTTCTTTTTAACATTCGCCGCTCTGCCTGCCTGCAAGCGTCTGCTTTCTGCGTGCTGTGGCGTTTTTCTTTTTTCTTTTTTCTCTTAAGTTAATCGTTAAGTTTAAAATGTCGATCATGGTTATTTCTGTTGATTAATTGATGCTTTCATTCATTATAGCTAATATGGTTATTAATTGGTTGCTGTTTTTGCCTGTTGCATACAATCTATCTAGCGTCTTTATCTCCACTCTCACTGCCCGCTTGCAGCGTGTGTCGATTGATATATGATTTAATGACTATCATCCTTCCTGCCCTCATCAATATCGGTCAAGACGCACCATGCTGACCCTCCATCTTCCCATACGCTACTTTGTGCTCACTCCAAGTCCTCACTCCTACAGTTCAGTGGGGACATCCCTTGGAAAGCCATTTACATCGCTCCCTCATGGATCCCCACTCCTCCAAGCTAAAATGACTTCCCAATGCTGCCTTGATGTTTCTTTAGCAACCATCCTTCAACCGTTCTCTCCTAAAGGGGACTCTCTTTTTAACTATTGGTGGGGCATAGGTGTTTAAAAATGCACCCTGGAGTGCTAATGAAGCAATTGACTAGACCGTGCACATGTGCCCATGAACTCATAATCTGCTGACCATCTCGTCAACACCCCGGAGTCACTCCATCACGCAACTACACACCTATACACTGCTCCCCAAGCTCCAAAGTTTCTAAAAATTTGCACCTCCATGGACAGTGCCTCATGACATAAGTGACGTGTTCATGTTGATGATCAACACGTGATTCAGAGTCATTTGTATACTACAAGGAGTGCAAGATGGCGGCAAATGTTTACAGAGAACTAGGAGTTAGTTGCTATATGAAAAATAATCCCAGAATTTGACTTGTTGAATTGGATTAGATTATTTATTTGAATTGATAAAAGAATGACTGAAAAAAAGCTTTGAATGGAAATATAGAGTAGAAGAATATTGCTACACTTGGAGATTAAATCTGAGGTGGATGGCTCCAAATTTAAAATTCCTGGGCCAATTTTTAGCTGGTAGTAGGGAAACCTGTTTGACCTTATTGGTGTTTCCCACTATCTGGAAATGTAATGAATATTTTGCTGAAAATAAAAAACACATTTTAATAAAATTATGCAAATGTAACACTAAAAAACAGTCATCACTTGAGTTCATAGGGCTGCATGAAGATGCATTTTGGCACCACTGAGTGAAACGCATTGCCATTATTAGAATAAAAAAACAGCAGAACCTTGTCAAATTCCAGAAGACATGTAGAAGGCACAGGCACATTAAATGAAGGTTAACTGAAGACCTGATAATAACTGAGGAGTCTGATACTGAATGTTTTACCCCAAGGTTACTGGTGCCAAAACCAGATACAGTAGCTCTGTCCAAATATGCCCACAATTTTAGTATAACTTTCCTACCAAAAAGAATATGACAGATGCATTGCAGAATACAGATTTTTCCACCATAGACTACATAGGTACCATAGGTACAGTATTTTAAAATAAAGTGCTTCCATTTGGATATTGTAGGCCTACTGCAACATTGCAATGTTTGATGAAGCTAGTCCTTAAATATAGCTCTGAGGGAAGCAGGATTTGCATCTAAACCTTTGAAATACCTATTTGAGACAAGCAAGGCAAAATATCTGTGATTCATAATTGGCAGGAGATCAATAAACCCCCATACAGCTAGGTGGTATTGATATGGAATTGACAGGCTTCTATTAATAATAAATGAGTCACAGTAATTTAGGAAATTACAAGTTATTATAATACTAGCTGTGTGTCATCTTCGAGACCCAAAGACTCCTTAGCAGTTTTACCATATTGGTGAACTTGCAGAGGTGTCAGCTAATTGGATCAAGACAGGTCATATCTTGTCCGAGACGGACGTTTACTCAGTGCAGCAGTGGCACAAATTGAGTGAGACAGGCTGTAACCAGCCTCAGGCAAAACGTATGGTATCTTGGTATTTGAACGTACAACATGCATATACCACAAAGACTCTGAATTTGCGCTTATCTATTTATGCAGTACAGAAAGGGTGTAAATGAATAAGTGGAGCATTTGCCCAAATGAGGAATGTGGTGCACACTGGCTTAGAAGGATGGAGCGGAGGCACCATACTGTAAAGTATGCTGGTAAGTGAGGCAGTGATAGATAGTGTAATTGACAAATTCTGCACTGCTTAGAATTCCACCATGTTGGGAGCATACTGGCATGTGAGTCGCAAGGTGACGATTGTCGGGGAAGGAGATTGAATGATATTTTTCCTGTAGGCTCATTTAAAGGTGGAATGAGCATTCAAAGAATAGTTTGAAGTGTTCAGTGAAGGGTTTATTTGACGAGTTCCTTAGGGTCATTCATTGGTTTGATCTGCCAAACATGCGAGAGAGAGAGAGAGAGAGAGTATTGAAGACATGAAATACCTGGACCGGCCTCTGATTAATTGTGAGTGATGGAGATGGCGGTTGGCATGGATCAGGTGATGTAGTGAGAGTGGAGAAGCATGAAAGAGAGCATGTGTTGCATTCATATTCCAATTAACTTGACAAGTGAATTAATCTTGGGTGCTCTGAAGGAATAGCGGCGGAGTTGTTGGATTACTGGGTTTTCAAAGGGTTATTTCTGAACTTTTGACATTTAGTCTGGGAGAAATTCAC
Organism: Polypterus bichir lapradei; assembly: GCA_026402145.1. Classification (NCBI taxonomy): domain Eukaryota; kingdom Metazoa; phylum Chordata; class Cladistia; order Polypteriformes; family Polypteridae; genus Polypterus; species Polypterus bichir. Next base: position 39,857,701 of record JANRMT010062789.1, on the reverse strand, counting down.
TTGATTTACTTTGCGTTCTTTTCAGATTTTTCTCCAGGGAGAATAGTTCAATATTATACTCCAAACACATCTGCCATCACAGCTGCCATTTATACTATAAAATGCTATCTATACAGTATATCTATCTTAAAGAAAATGTCATGAATTTGGGGAAATTTAATTTATTCCCATTCAGATTTTGCGGTTATATTTTAGGTTTTGCAGCATTATTGTTATTTTTCATTTATTTTGACACCGCCATTTTGAATATTTTTTCGTGGCACTGACCATGTTGTTGCAGGTAATGGCGCTCTGTTCCTCCCATGTGACAAAAGGAAGTTTTGTTAGGTGCCATCATCACTCAGACATTTTTAATGAAGATGGCACACTGTTCCTGGTGTCCACAATTGACAATATGAAACACATTGCTCAGTATACTCAAGAGTATTTAGTACTGTGGACATCTTAAAGGAAGGAGTGTCATCACAACTGGGATGGAGGCTGATTCTTTGTCTGGCTGGGAAGCTATGGCAGAAGGATCATGTGGATAGAAGTGCAACCAGGGTGGGATGACTTATGATTTGTACCCCAGTCAGAGTGAACAGATGGCGGATAGACTGGGGAAGCCACTTTATCAAGAGTGCTTCATGTTCCAGCATGAGAGATGGCATTGTTCCTGTGGCTTGATTCTAGGCTGCACACCAATAGAGTTGCCTGGGAGAAGGCGGCCTGGTCTGGGTTCTTGGGTGCCACTAGGGGGTACTGCCAGGAGAGAAGCACCCTGTTTTGGATAGCTTCTGAATACCATAGCACCAAAAGTACTCCAATATAAAAGTACAAAAAAGTACAAAAGTAGTCCAATATAAAACGCAAAGTCAGAGTCGGGAGAAAAAGGATGATGCTTGATGAGGAGTAGCAGAGGGAGACGACAAAATACTGAAATTCAGTGTATACTTAGAAGTAAGCCTATTGAGGTATTGTTATTCAATAAAACAATGTTATTCTATCCATGATTTATGTCTGAAGTGTTTGTTTGGTGTTCACGGGCTCTGGAGAGCCCTCTAGTAGCCACACCTTGAAGACTCTTATTATCTGGACATCTTTTGTGTACTTTGACTTTTGGAATGCAATTTGGCTTTGCTATTTTAGCACTTTTGATCATCCGGTGTTGACCCCTTCTAGTTTCAGACCCTGTTTTTTTATTTCTTTTCATGTCCTTGGGTCTTCCCTAAATCCTACAGCATAACAGTCTGAGGATTCAATAAGGTGGTCAGCTATTCTGATCTCTACTGAAAGGCTGGATTTCAGCACTCTCAGCTTATATTCTCCTTCCATGCTTACAGCTCTTTTTACCTGCCTTTTTTCCTTTTGAATTTCGGTCACATATTATTTTTGTGCTCCTGATTATATTGCACTTGAGTTGTTTGTTTGGGAGGTCCTTCTTTCCAGCTTTGTGGTGTTTTTTCAGTGTTTTTGTGTTTGTGGGCACTTTAGGAAATAGTTAGCATAGACTTCAGAAAGGTCTTGGGCTTATCTCTCACTTTTGTGTGGCTATTTGTAGGAACTCTTAGATTTAAAAAAAAAAACGAGAATTAAAGTCTCCCTATCATTATTTAAACCTTAACAAGACATTTTAATACCAGCTTAGGCATACAGACACATGGAATAAATTTACGAGGTAGTGTGGTGGAGAGTAGTTCTTCAAATCTTGATTTGATGTTATTTTAGACAACCTACTGTAAGCGAATAGAATGTACATGCTTGTTGGACTGAATAGCCTGTTTTAGTCACAATTGTTCTAATGTCCTAATGTCACCTTTTGCTCTATAGTTTGTAAAAGCAGGTTCAGGAAATGAATGGATGCAGCCATACATTTTCTGAAAGTCCTTCTAATGTTGTCGATGGCATGGAGCCAGGGCCTTAACCAGAAAGCAACTGTAATGACCTTTGCCACTGAAGTAAATAGAAAATAACTGGGAAATAAAACTGATAAAGGAAGAGTTCAAAAGCTACAGATAACAAAAATGTGGCATTAAAGCCAAAATGCTGGACACAAATCTTAGGCAAAAATACTGAAAAAAATCCTAAATAACTCATTAAGATCGTTGTTTGTTTGAATGTATCCATATACTGTACTTGGACATTGAGCTTACCATAGTACCTTCTTAAAAACTGTCTGTGTGATCATGTGATAGCAATCAGCTGTCTTTGTGATCATGGATAGCAACCAGCATAGCAACTGTACACAACATGGCCACAGCTATGAAAATCAAAGTGAAATGATGTCACTTGAGCTGAAAACTCATGTGAAAATGGAGGCATAATGACATCATATTCAGATGGATAAAATTGAAAAAATATTTGCAAAACAAATATAATTATATCAGAATTGACTAACTGTAAATAAAAAAATAAATTATTTTAGCAGAATCATGAAAGAGAATTAATAATCTTAGCAGAATCACAAAACAGCAGGAGCTTATCCTGAATGAGTTCATCCTGGAAAGTACATAGCAGTTAAAATGCTACTGTATATACTTTTTATTATACTCTACTATAGTTTACAAAAAAATAACCTTTATCTTAAATTGTATAATTTAATCTGTGCACTGTGTGTAACTTGTACATTTTCTCTGCGTCCATGTGGGTTTGCTGTTTTGCTCGTATTTTGGTGGCTAGAAATTGCACTACATGTGTAAGTAGCTGATCACAGAGCTGGACAGTAATGACCTGTTATATGTTGGTCAGACATGCAAAAAAAAAGTTCACTCTAACTTGCACATGAGGGTCCATTTTAACGACAGGTTGGACTGGTCTCGGTATACACAGGAACTATAATAGAAAGGACAGAACGGGCTCTTCTTTCATAAAGACTGCATTCCTGTAATGTTGTGAGTGACATCCTTCATATCTCCTATAGCTCTGTGATGGCCAGTGCGATTTTCTGTGCTCTGGTTTGCTGGGCTAATAACATCACTTCAGGAGCGTTTGCAAAATCAATAAGCTTACTAAATGGGCAAGCTCAGTTATGGGACACACTCTGCAAACCCTGGAGGTTGTAGCCAAGGACAGAAGGAAAACAAAACTGAGTGCCATTATGAGTAATGCTGAACATCTTCTCTCTGACACAACCAACAAATTATTCTACAAAATTGTGCCAAAGAGACGCTACTGGGGCTTCTTTATACCAACAGCAATATCTCTGTATAGCGCCTCACTGTGACTGTTACTGTGATATACATGTGCCAGTGTTTTTGAACTTCAATTTGAGCTTGTATTCCAATGTGGATCTATGTGTGAATGTACTGTTTGAGACAATTTAAAATTGACACCTGTCTTTTGGATCCACATGACTCTGTGATGGAAAAGTTGGTAAGCAAAATGAATGGGCAGGACATTTAATTTCTAATGTGCAAATGAATGAGATTGCTTTTTTGGTTTACTTGCTCAACTTAAAACAAGATATAATGGTTATAAACAAAATAAGGCTGGTTACAGCAGTGAAGCTGCATAGCTGCAAACCTGGAAATTCTGAAGCCATATTATCAATGAGTCTGTTTGCTTCACCAGCTCGCAGCCTGAGTAAAGATTTGAAATGAGCCATTAAGCACACAGGCATTTAATTTAATATAACGAGCAAACAATAAAACGGTTTGATGTTTAACAGCAACAATGAATACCTCCCATCCCTGCCTGAAGATGCACCTCAGATATCCAAATATTCCTCAGTCAACATTGTTTATTATGTAGTATTGTGACATAATTAACACTAATGTACCAACATATAGCTGTGTCACTACCACCAGTGTGGCATTCTTCTGGTCAGGCAAGTATTGAGGCAATAGTAAGAGAGCCTTTTAATACAATATAGACAAAATTTTAATATTTACACAATGAGAAGAATCATTTACAATAGGAGTAGTAACTCTGCTAATTTAGCTACAGTATAAGATTATAGGCTTAAATTCTGATCCTTTTCCATGCAGAGTCTGAAAAGTTTGTGTATATTGTAGAGTGTGTCATAAATATGAGACAGAGTCATATAAAGGTTTGGGGCAGCCACCTGTATAATCTGGTATCCTGGCTGCAAAAGTAATGATTAGCAAAATACAGTACTGATGTGCACAGAACCGAGTCCAAAACAGAACTGAGGGAATAGGGAAAAGATGCAGGTTTTTAAAGGCGAAGACAGGAAGTGAGATCATATAGCTCGGGCTCATGGTCTTCAGCCATTGGTTCAAGTCCGGATGTGACTTCAAAAGGGCCAGGGCTGGCAAGGTCTTCTTCCATAGGCTCGGTCCCGGAAGTGACGTCAAAAGAGCCAGGTGGGATCTCCCGTGAATGGTCTATAGGAAAGGGAGAAAAAGAGTCAGTGCACAGCATGCTTCGGAACTGCCCTTACTCAAGCCCTTTAGCTGCCTCCCATGCGCACATGTGTGACAAGTGAATCAAATGTTCTCAATGACTGTAATGTTTTTATTTTATGCTAGTATTGTGTGGCACTGAGGGTGAACAACATCAACAGACATAACAGTTTAGATGATATTTGAGTATTTTAACTGACTTAAGCTCCACAAACAAGAGTAAATGGTCTTCCAGAGTCTTTAGGATGTGATAGAATGAGCTGTAACACATTACTGACACATATCCTGGCTCAAAAGCAAAGAACATACAGAATGGCTCAGCTAGTTGATTCTTGTTGTTCTTCTTCTTCTTCCTCTTCATCTTTCCCCACTTCTTTGTGGAGTCGATGTGCTTGACCAACCTTCTCCAAACAGCTCAGTCCTGTACCTCCTAGCCTGTCAGGCCCTTTTCCTTCAGATCTTCTTTTACTTTATCCATCCATCTCCACTTTGGCCTCTCTTGCACCCTCTTCCCTTTTACTTACATTCCCATCACTCTTTTGCCCACATATTCATTGTCTCCCCTCATCACATGTCCATACCACTTCAACCTACTCCCCTGTACTTTCGTAGATATCTTTTCTACTTTTGTCATACTGTACCTCTGATTGTCTTATTTCTCATTCTGTCCTTTTTTGTAATGCACATCTATCTCAACATTCACATTTCTGCCTCTTCCAACTTCTGCTCTTGCACTCTCTTACTGCCCATGTCTCAGCTCGTACATTACAGTACTGGGAGCACCAGCTAGAGTGCCATGAGCTGTCTGGTGGCCACTTCCCTGCTCAGAGGGAATGCTACAGTGCTGAAAAGGTAGCTATTGCAAAAATGATTTCACTTTCTTTTTATACCATACAGCATGTTGTTATGATATTGTAGAATAACTAGATGGGTGTGGGTGGCCATGCTATGTCATTAGAACTGAAAGTTTATATGACTTTTGACGGCGATTTTCTCTTTTATTACCAACCATGGTTCACCCAGCAATTTTGCTGATTGTTTCCCTCTTATCCCTTGTTGTAGCCATGTCTTAATAATTATGTTAATGAACTTGTATTGTCATAGCTTATGTAAATCAAATTAAAATGCATGTTTTACTGTGTGTTTAATATATTTTTTTAATTTACATATTCAGGTATATAAATGTGCTATGGTTTAGCAATTTACTATGGAGGCATTGCAGCTGTGGATTTGTGCAAACACTATGAGGACGCTGTAGAAGAATAAATTGAATTTTGAAATTGAAATTTCAGGTCTGCAGTACACATATTAAATACATGTAAGATGACCAGCTTCTCCCAGGAATATTTTTTTCATATTTTAGAATGATCAGATGCAACATTTATAATATTCTAACCATGCAATCAATTCTTGCAGCTATTTTAGGTTTTCATTCCATTTTCACTTTTGGAGATTCAGTTTTTCAGGTTAGAAACTAATTGATGTCTTTAATTAGCCAGACACCACAACAAAAATGAAAAAAGAGCTTCTTATATCAGTCTCTAATAATGTTAGAGGTTCCGTGAACACTAGTCATCAGAGTGGAACAAAACAGTGCACAACAACGGTTCAGATAAACAGTCCCATATGGCTCACCCAGGCGTTTCTGCACTCCCAGTCCTTGTTACTTAAAGGTGGCAGTAACTTGACATTCCTCAGGTTCCTTTATCCAGGTGCCTCAGTCTGCAGAGATGCTCTTCCCTTTTCTTGACATAATCCTTGATTCGGCTATAGCTTCCGTTTGTATTAAAAGTAAGGCTGCACACCTGTTCCTTTATGGGACATTAGATAAATAGCAGTTATTAGATTAGATTAGATTAAATAAACCGTATTAATCTCATGGAGAAATTCAGATGCATACAGCAGCAGAAGCATTAAAAACAAGAATATAGACTCGCAGGACAAATAATAACAGCCAACCAATCAATCAATCGATAAGTAAATAAATATATAAAATTAAAGTTAAGGAGTATGATCGCAAACAAATTAACAAAGATTAAGTAGATAATATCAAAATAAATCTGATTATTTCTCAAAAGTAAAAGGAAAAACTGTAACGTGACATTTATCCTAGCCTGCAATTATTTTGTTGCTCTTAAGTTTGTTGTTTTTGTCAATTTATTGGCTGTATTGCCATTTTAATATTATTACTTTTTATGCACTGTATTGTATCCATAATAGTCTCCATCAACAAAACGATGTTGCTGTAATATACAGTATTTTATGTTCTGCAGCAATATACTATTTGTGAGCTAGTCCTCTTACCTCATGAAACCTGCTGTAGCCCGTCAGTTTCCATGTCCACTAGATAATGCTTGAGTCATATTGACTTTCTCAGGAGGTGCATCTGTTGCTGTTGATTTTGCTAGACTGTAGTTATTAAAGATATTAGAAGTTAAAAACTTTTGAGTTTTTCTTTCACAAACATCCATAGTTTGTTTCATTAACTAATTATATTTTAGGATGTTAGTATATAGATAATGTGCCTTAATCATAGGCTTACATTAGTTGTTACATTTTATTTGATCTTAACATCATGTCTTGTTTGCCAGGTTGTTTCCCAGACCTGCCCTCTTTACATTTTCTGGTGTTCTCTGATCTCTCCATTTTTCAATGACATGCACCTAACACGAAAGGTACCAACTAAACTTTTAGGTTCTTTTCCTAATAGGGAATAGGAAAAAATATCAAAGCCAACTCTACAGCTGTTACCTGTAGCCTCTTACCTGACTCACTGTCTGTATTGTAGGGTCCTCTAATAGCAGACTGCTTTGCTTCCATAGTGTTGTTTCAACCAAGTCTTACTACCAATAGAGGTTTTCACAAGAGTATCTTCTTCTGCCCTTAAGTGACCACAGTTCGATAGGGAATGGACAAGCTAACCTCTCGGCTGTGCTAGTAACAATCAGACATGGCCCTTGATTTAAGCTTTCACTTAAATATTACGTTGTTTATTTCATTAAAACCAATAGCAGTAAATATGAATGGTACAAAGAATCATACAACCTGTGTGGATCAAGTCTTCTTTCAGTCCTGAATAACAATATCTAGGCGGATTCTTTTTGTTAGTTGTAAATTATATATCCCTAATTGAGCAAAAAAAGAAGAAAATTTCTTGCTAGTGTTCAGCAGCTAAGAGACAAAGCTCCATGAAAGTGTCAATTTCAGTTTTTACAACACCACAGAGACAGAGAGAAAGGAACTTTGCAACTGTCCATTTTTGCAGCTGTTTACAAAAGTGTCAGAAAAGCATCAATTGAACAAAAAAAAAACTCCTTTTGAGAAAAAATGGTCTAATAAAAAAGAGCCTCTTTCCTCTCCCTTTTTGCCCCAAGAAATTAACACACCTACAATGTACATACATTGCACTTTAGTTTAGCTTCACAAGACTTTCAGGCAAAGATATATTACTTGAGGTCTATCAGATGAAAAAGTTAGTCTCCCCCATACAGATACTAAGGAGTCCATTTCCCAGTGGAGAATGTAGAATAAACAAGGATAACTGGAATAGAGAGAAACACTAGGACAGTGTGGCCATAGTACAGATGCCACATGGTTATCTAGGAGTTGTAGTCCTGGGAAGCCAATGTCTCTATCAGTAAAGTGCAGTACTTTTATTTGGTTCTGGTTGACCTTTAAATGGTCAATTAAATTAAATTTGAAGACTGAGTTGAAGGCAGGAGTCTTGACCAATGAATGACAGTGGAGGTGTATTTTCAATTGAAAAGCACAGTTCCATGTGAATTATGTTTCCTGTTTATGCCATACTGTGGTTTTCTTTTGAAGCATTTATTTAACAATATTTTAGCAAAAAATGCATGCGTTTTGCATGTTGTGAGCATAGAAATGGATAACTGACATGTGGATTTTGTAACATGAGTAACGTGTTTTTTTTTCCTGGACATTTTTGATAATGCTTGCTGTGGTTCAGCACTGGTCATCATTGACCACCATTCTATAATACATTTTTTTATCTCTGCCCTCCAACCTGCAGGGAAAATCTTGGGGGTTGGTGGCAGAATTGACACTCCAGCCACCATAAAAAAACTTCACACTGTTCCACTTCATCTGAACTTGTGTGGTGCTGAGGTGTCACCTGTTGCATGGCTGTTCTCGGGTCCTAATCTGGATCCTGAGTTGGTTTGTCATGTGGTGGGTGCAGCAATGAGCTGTATCAATACATGCTCCTAACCTCTCTCTCACTCTCTCTCTCTATTGTCCATGAAAATATTTGAATGTATTCATCACTACAAAACACATGGATTAAGTAATATATTTTTTAATATAATTTTTTCATAGAGTATTCCATTACAAAGCAAAGGGAGCCAAAAAAGCAATAATATAGTTAAGGCTGAAAAGGTCAGTTTCATAAAAAAATGTTACTTGGCAGAACACTACTTATGCACATAGTCCCTTCAATATTTTATAAGAAATGCAAAGATGTAGAAACATTTTTCATAGTTAAAAGTGGAGAAATGGTACTTCATTGCTATAGAGAACAGTAGTTTTTGTTGATGTGTCTTTTTGTACAAGGGGGACAATTTGTATTACAAATTAGAGAACCAACCATCTTTCTTTTTGCTTTTAGATATATCAGATGGCTTCGTTGAACACTCAATTTAAGCAGTTTCTCACCCTGGAGTTGACTTGCATGGTTACACGGCCAATATTCTTAAGATGAGCACTATTACATGGTCTAGCTGCGATCAGAAACTGTTACCAAATTGAATAAGCTTTTCTTTCCCATTGGGACAGTTAGATGTAAGCCTTATATTGGTTCTGTGAAACACACAAGACAGTCCAGTATGAAAAATTGAGATGGCACTCATGCACTTTCCTCTAGGGGAAACAAGCCCTGCTTTCTATCATTATTGATGCAAGGCATTGTTTATTACAAAGTCTTCTGTTTCTATTATGGTTAGATTCTTATTAAAAATGCTAAAATCACAGCAATTTTTTAAACTTTTTAACTCAAGGTTGTTATTTAATAATCATTAAATATAAGAAAGTAATGACACTATTATCTTTTTGGTAAGATGTAAGATTAATTTAGTATTAACTCTCTTTAGGCTATGGGCCATGGTTTATTAATCATACAATGTAGTTTGCTTTTTTTAAACATTAGAACATTTCATTTTAGCTTTAATGTAAGTCATCTGCTGAACATAACCTTGAATTGAACAGGTATGTAGCCAGGTATTTTTCACACTGTTCTTAAAGCAAAATAAAAATGTACTGTACAGTTCTGGCTGTTTAATGGAGATCCTGCAGTATTCTAAAAAAGAATCTGTGCACTCAAGTGCGGAATGTGCTGTGGGCAAATTGATCATCATAACCGGGCTGCCTGAGGGTTTCAGTTGAGGTCCCAAAGGACTGTACCAAAGCCAGAGTCTTTGTAGGCTTAATGGATACGTTGCTTACCATGTTACAATGCAATGGGATTTCTGCTTTACTGTTTCTAGGGAGGGTGGACACAAAGCATTAATACCTTTTTTGGTTTTACAATACTTTCACAATTTTTCTTGTTCTGTTAGATAGATAGATAGATAGATAGATAGATAGATAGATAGATAGATAGATAGATACTTTATTAATCCCAAGGGGAAATTCACATAATCCAGCAGCAGTATACTGATACAAAGAAACAATATTAAATTAAATAGTAATAAAAATGAAAAAAGTTAGCATTTACTCCCCCGGGTGGAATTGAAGAGTCGCATAGTGTGGGGGAGGAACGATCTCCTCAGTCTGTCAGTGGAGCAGGACAGTGACAAAAGTTTGTCACTGAAGCTACTCCTCTGCCTGGAGATGACACTGTTCAGTGGATGCAGTGGATTATTCATGATTGACAGGAGTTTGCCACAACCGTCTGGTAGAACATCTGCAGCATCTTACTGCAGATGTTGAACGATGCCAACCTTCTCAGAAAGTATAGTCTGCTCTGACCTTTCTTACATAGAGCATCAGTATTGGCAGTCCAGTCCAATTTGTCATCCAGCTGCACTCCCAGGTATTTATAGGTCTGCACCCTCTGCACACAGTCACCTCTGATGATCACAGGGTCCATGAGGGGCCTGGGCCTCCTAAAATCCACCACCAGTTCCTTGGTTTTGCTGGTGTTAAGATGTAAGTGGTTTGAGTCGCACCATTTAACAAAGTCTTTGATTAGCTTCCTGTACTCCTCCTCCTGCCCACTCCTGATGCAGCCCACAATAGCAGTGTCATCAGCGAACTTTTGCACGTGACAGTGTTAACCACCCTACAAAATCTGAGCTAACATGACTCACCACTAGTGATGAGCCAACCCCAGAAGAAGAATTTAATCCAGTATAGCAAATGATCCAACATACCGTACACTACTAGGATCAGTGTTATATACTTAGGGCTGTCCTTTCATCTAAGCCAGCTGATTTAATGAAGGTATTGGCAAACCCAGCAAATTTGCTACAAAAAATGTTTTGGCAAATTTCACTAATCAACACTACTCACTGCTTTATTCTGAGCAACTCGCCTTTTTTAGTTCACTTCACCACAACACAAACCCTGCTATGGGCACTGTAAGCGATGAGCCAGCGTCCCAGCCAGGGTGGATCCTGTTCCTTTACTTGAAGGGGAAGACATCCTAGAGGAAGGTCAACAAGGGAGCTGTGATACTCCCTGTCTGTGCCAAGATGTGGACCCAGAAGGATGTTGCTGTGTCTACTACACCAGGTCTAGAGTCCCAGCAGTCACTGAGGAACATAGTGATTGGGCTTAGGAGGCAGGAAGGACAGGACAGTTGGCCACTACCTGCCATGGGCAGAGCCTCCCCAAGTACACTTGACGGCAGCATCCTGTCTGGTGAGTCCCAGTATGGATCCCCCACAGGGGCAACATGAGAGTTGTGACCTCATTGTGCTGCCCTTTTCGGGTTCAGTGGAAGCTGCCAGGTGGAGCCATCAAATATGAACTGCGCTATGACCGGTGTGATCCCGTCTGACCTGGAAATGCTTCCCAGAGACAACAGATTTAAGCACCGCCAGTACTCCAGGATCGGGAGTTAAAAGAGAGTCCTCCACTTGGCGCAGGGAGTCAGAGTCGAGGGAGGAGACAACATTCGCCTGGGTGGAGTGAGGGAGACTGAAGAGAATGAAGGACTGAAGAGAGTGTTGTGCTATATTGTACTCTACTGCCGGGTGCTGGAACCCTTTACAGTCTTGTGAGGAATTAACCTGTACAAGATACACTTTGGTTGTTAAATAAAAGAACTGGATTTGAATCGAAGACTGTGTCTATGGTAGTTGTGTCTGGGGTGCTGGTTTGTACCCTAGTGGCCACAGCACATAGATACACTCTTGTTCCCTGTTAGGTGTGTTCACATATAATACAAAAATCACATACGGTTGTCAAATGTCTGTCAGTCCCCATGGAACAACTAGGCTTGCAGTAGACCAATTTTGTAGAATTTTGGAACACTTATTGTGCAATACAATTCCTATTATCATTGAGATATCTCAAGCACAGTATGCCGTACAATTTTTTGAAATTTCATAAACCACCATTGAAAAACATTTGCTAATTTTCCAACTCATCTATCTTAAAACAGAAAAACATTTTGTGCAAATTCAATGATTGATTAATTTACGGTTTCAAATTGAATTTTAGAGAGGTTACTTCAACTTGCATTTTTTTTTAATATATTTTCCTCATTTACTCGTCTGCTTCTGACAGCAAAAGAATGAAAAATGTTTTACAGTTGCTTTCGCCTGATTTGTTGTCTGTATAAGCAGCAGCTGCTTGCGCAAATTTCTGTCACACCACTTCACTTCTGCTTCTACTTAAAATTATACTTGGAAAGTTATGCAAAAAAAATGCAAGTAACCAAATTTACGTAGAAACGAACTGAAGAGAAAACCAGGCCCACAACTGACTCTGTGACATGTTATGCATATAGAGAATATTAACAGTATGTACTCAGCATTTGCATTGCACTTAAAATTACCTCACTACTGCATTATCTGCAGAGCAATGATTCAGTATTTCTTTGACATTATATTTTATCTTCAAAGTGCCACAATGACCTACTCTCCATCATGGTTTAAATGAATAATTTATAGCCTCAGACTTCCACTTAGATTTTAATTCTCCATCAGGTGCTTTCTTTAAAAAACAAAATCAGCCATAGACCCTGTAGAATCAACAAATATTGATTTTTATATCACTTGAGTTGGAATCTACTCTCTATAAATGTTTTCCCACCATATGAATTTTGTCCAGGAACCAGAGACTTTTCAGAAACTTAGGGTCTTTGGTAACATTCCAGTCACATGAACTCAGGCCATTTGTAGTTCCTGGGACTTTATTTAGCTTCTACTCCAGGGTAAGTACTATTTATTTAACCAGGAACTATTGTGGGTGGGGTTCAGGTGATGAATTGTGCTGATTGGTTGACCACAAGCACTGGTACCATCTCAGAAATGTGCTAATAGTTTACACTTTGAAGAGTGACTGGTGAAGATGAAATTCCACACTTCGCAATGTACCACTTCAGAGCCACCTCCCTGGTATGGTGCGCCATGCACTGGATAGAAGCTGTAAGCTCCCCAGTGAAGTTGCAATTGTGCCCCGCCCAGGTCCTACATCATACAGGAACTCATTGGTTCTTGTGGTCAGAAAACACCTTATGAAAGCTACTTCAGCCACCAAATTTTTGCCAAGTCTACATTTAAAAGCCAAAACAACAAAGTGAAGTCATGATTCCTAATTTATTAAAAATCTAAATCTGAAATGTGCTGTGGCAGTTTAAGTTGTGGTCATTTGTATTCTGTTTGCTTTAATTATCCATAAGTTGTGCCTAAAATGTGATTGGAGTCCTCCGGTGGCAAATTAAATTCATTGGAGATTGTTTAGAAAGGCAAAAACCAGTGTATATACTGTAAGGTGCCATAATTTACACTGCAAGTCAGGACAAGAACCAAGGAACTCTCTGTAGATCTCCACAATCAAATTGTGGAGGGGCATATATCAGGACAAGGGTATAAAACCATTTCTCAAGCTTTGAGTGTTACCAGGAGCACAGAGGCCTCAATAATTGTGAAATGGAAAACGTTTGGAACCACCAGAACTCTTCTGAGTGTTGGCCATCTGATCTAAGAGAGCAACTGGGCAAGAACAGCCTAGGTCAGGAAAGCGACCAAGAACCCAATGGTCAATCTAACACAGCTTCAGAAGGCCTCTGTTGAGATGAAAGAACCTGTTGGAAGGATGACCGTATCAGCAGCACTCCATCAATCAGTCACTTATGTTAAAGTGGCTAGATGAAAGATTGGAGTTGTCAAACAGCTTTTATAGGACAGTAAGAGCCTATGGAAAACAGTTCTCTGGTCTAATGCTAGAAAAACTGACGTATCTGAGCAGAACTCCAAGCACTATGTCTGGTGAAGACCAGGCACTGCTCCATCTACCTAATACCATTCCTCCGCTGTCAATGGCAGGGACATGAAGACTGTTTGGAATTGAGAAAAGGATGAATTCAGACAAATAGAGAGAATCCATTGAGGTAAACCTGCCCCAGAGTAAATGTGGCCTCAGACTGTAGTGAAAGTTCACCTTTAACCAGGACAATGACCCAAAGCATAAAGGCCCAGACAACACTGGAGTGGCTTTGGGACAAGTCTCTGACTGTCTTTTAGAGGCTCTGCCAAAGCCCAGACTTAAACCTAATTGAACATCTGTGGAGAGACATGAAGATGGCAGTTCCCATGCAATCTAACCAGAGCATGAGAGGATCTGCTAGGAAGAATGGCATAATCTGTCCAAATCCTTATGTGCAAAGCTTGCCTGAGAAGACTAGAAGCTGCGTTTGCTGTCAAAGGGGTTTCTACAAAGTTCTGATAAAAGAATCTGAATACTGAATGAATGAGAGAGTTTAGTTTTTCATTTTTCCTAAATTTTCAAACCTTTCTGAAAACATCTTTTCACTTTGTCATTATGGGTTATTGAGTGTAGATTTATGTGAATAAATGGCATACTAATATATATAAAAATAAATTTACAACACAGTAATGTGTGTAGAACGTGAAGGGGTCTGAATACTTTGTGAATCTGCTGTAACCATACTTGCACATCTCTGGGAATGAATAATGAAAACTGGAGAACCAAGAGAACAACACACACAAGCCATACAGACTTCACATAGACAGTATCCAAATATGAGATCTGAATTCAGAATATTAGATCAGTGAGGCAGGAGCACAAACCTTCGTTCCACATGTGATATAATAAGGCAGCCCAGCCCTGTGTATCTAAGTTAAATAAAATAATGAGCTTTTATGAAACTATTGGAATTAGTCAATCAGGATACTGTCTCTGTCCTTTTCTACAATGGTTCCACAAATGAACGGATATTTCCTGAAAGTTACCTGTATATATAGAAATTTTCCCAGAAGGGCCAGTACTTCCATGGTCAGACCAGAAGCAATGTCAGGCATATTTAGGGCTTTTACCTTCTGAGAAAAGAAGAGGAGTTTAGCAATAGCACCCTTTTTTCTTCCCGGGATAAAACCAACTTACCTCTCAGGTGCCTTGATGGTGCCCCTAAGCACACATGTGTAACAATGGACACATAGTGGCACGGTGCTTAGCCAGGTCAGGTCAGGTTGGGGAGCATGCATTGGTGCAGCTCGTTGGCAACCCCACAGGCAGACATGCAATTCAGTCCCACCCTCTGGAAATAACCCTCAATCTGCCACAGCCAGGTGTTAAGTAGGCATCCCCTTGGCCTGGTCCAGCCACTTGAGGATCCTGTGAGCCAGATCACCCTCGGAGAATCATTCCACATGGCTGTAGTGCTGTAACTGACGCTTTTTCACAATGCAGGTAATGTGCCTCATTTAGGACTCGACACAAAGTCAAATCAGCGGTACTCAAGGATTCTCTGAAGAGACACAGTACCAAAGGAGTCCAATCTTCATCTCAGATCACTGGATAGCATTCATGTCTTGCAACCATAAAGCAAGACAGGAAGCACCAGGACTCTAAAGGCCTGGACCTTCATCATTTTGCATAGATCTCGGAAGCGCCACACACCCCTTTCCAGTGACCTCATGACCGCCCCTGCTCTCCCAATCTCTCTACTTACTTCATTGGAAGAATGTCACTGCCAAAGTAAGAAAACCTCTTGACAAGGTCAACATTTTCTCTGCAGACAGACACACTGCTGATGGCTGTGTCCAAGAGGTTATTAAAGGCCTGGATCTTGGTTTTTATCCAGGACACTCACAAGCCCAGACACTCAGACTCCTCGCTCAGTCTTTCAATAGCCCCGAGCTTCCTTAAGTATCGACTGTCCTGGGTATGAATTCTGTTTGTGAAAAGTTTGCATGCTCTTTTTTGTGGGTTTTTCCCTGTGTGCTTCAGCTTTCCTCGCATACCCAAAGACATCCATGTTAATTGGTGATTCTAACTGTCCCCTTGTGGGGATATGCATGAGTGAGCCCTGTGAGGGAACAGTGTGACATCCTGCTTTGTGTCCTGCACAGTCCTGGATTTCATTAGGTGTTTTGGACAATGTTCATTTTTAGTCTGTCATATGTTAATGACTCATGGTATCTTAACGCAGTCATAATTACTTACAAAATTTTAGTTTGCCTGTTGTAAAAGTAGCTGGGAAGTACACATATCTTTTAAGTACATAGTGAGTTATTGACTATACATTAACAACAGACATATCTAATTGGGAATATAAAATGTTATAAAGTAATTTAGTGAATCCATCATCTTAGGTTAAAAAGATGCACCCTCAAGCAAAAGGCTGCCAGGATGGGACATAAATTTAGGGCCTCATACACGGTGGATTCCAAGAATACTTAATTTTTTAAATGTTAAAGTTCACTCTTCAATTTTATAAATATTGGCAGGACTATTTATTTATTTTTTCTCACACTGCTAGTTTATACACTTATGTATTTGCAATTGATTAAGACCAAAACGTCATGCTAAATTAAATGTCTTAGCAGATTCCCTGGAGGCTGCAATCCAAAGGTAAATTAAGTTTAATATAAATTTAAAAGGTATATCATCTTTTGACACCTATTTATTCATTTCATGGAGGCAAAGAATCAGTAGAAGAAATCGGCACAAGGAAGGTACTGTAAGGTGTAAAAATAAAATGATGTAAACTATGATGTAAACTTCAAGAAATTTGAAAACTGTTAAGCACCATAGACTTGGAAAAATGTTTTTAGAAAGGAGAGTCATGGACAGACATAGGAAGACAGTGGGTGCAAGAAAGAAGAGTAACAATAACTTCAGAATTGTGCAGTGAAACGTTAAAAAGGTGAGGATTTCAGGATCAGATGATATGGAATTTCACAGAAGTTATGCAGGGTAAGCCAGGGTTAGCTGTGTGTTATGTTTCAGTCCTGGCTTAAGTTTATTTTCTTTTTTTTATGTATTTTGTTTTTGAAATATTTTTCACTTTTTTATTATACAATTTAAAAAATATTTGCATGTTTATTTATTTAATACTTGCGTATTACGTATTTTTGTTTCCCTCTGTTCCTTGTTTTTTGAGTGCGGAACCTAAGAGGTGTTCCCACCATTACATCGCTGCTGAGGGACCGCACCTAGCCTTTATAATTCTCCCTCAAAAGTGCCTTAACGGTGTTGGAATAAGGATTATTAGTTAAGCACTGCTTGGATATGTGGTTTTTGTGATTTTTTGCTTCTGACTGTTGTGTTACAGTCATGTTTTTTTAATGTCTTGTATTTATTTTAAGTTTATTGTTTTTGTTCATTTTAAATTTTTGTTTTTCATATTGTATTATATCTTTTAGTTTTTTTAATAACATACCTTACCTTTAAATGTGCTGCCATTTTATGCATTTTTTGGAATGAGCCCTGACATCACTGCTGCTGTTTCCTCCTTATGACTTTACATTCTCAGTCAGAAGTGAGACCTTGCAGCAAAAGATTGAGTGGAAATTAAGAGTATTGTTTTCTTCTATTGGATTTACTGTTTTTGTGATCTTTCTGCTTTTGTTCTTGACTTAAACACTTGAAGCCTAATTACTACAGCAAGATAGCAAGCCGGTCCAATTTTTTCTACCACTATGTCAGATCATAAACTCTTGAAGACTGAGGTCATGGTTCAAGGCTGAATGTTTTGCAAGTTTTATATTTTATATATACAGATTTCACACTTTTTAAGATAGACAGTGAATATTGTGTGGAGCTGAGGTCTTTGTAACCTTAAATGTACATTAGAGAATACCAAGACAAGAGGTCCCTAGTGTATTCCACAG
Organism: Polypterus bichir lapradei; assembly: GCA_026402145.1. Classification (NCBI taxonomy): domain Eukaryota; kingdom Metazoa; phylum Chordata; class Cladistia; order Polypteriformes; family Polypteridae; genus Polypterus; species Polypterus bichir. Next base: position 39,840,036 of record JANRMT010062789.1, on the reverse strand, counting down.
ACACTTAATCTGATTAGGCAAGAGGAGATGAATCTTTCTAGTCTACGCAAACAGAGAGAAAATAGAAGATAGAGAGAATCTAAATAGTATAAATGCAATAAATAAAATTCATGCCAGCTGTTTGGGTTTTTCAAAGATGACATAGCTAGAAACTGAAGCAAAAGAAAATACACCATTTTTCAAACATAGAAGTTTAACTACTGGATTCACAGTCTAGTAGTCTGGACCAGGCCTGGAGCCTTGTAAATTTTGACTTTTAAAAACTATTAGATCAAATAGCTGCATAAAGTGCATTATTTGTTCATTTATCCATCCATAAAACAATTCACCTATTTATCCATCCATGTCAACACCTGCTTAATGCATCAGAGTATTGGAGTAGCAAGGCTAGAACTACCCCAGAATGAGCACCAGTCATTGGGCTTACCCCTCAATAAACTTACACCATGCCAATCTAGAATGGCCAGTTCATCAGTTATTGAATGCAGGGAGAAAAGTCCATACCTGTTATGTAGACAAATGCAAGATTTACAAACAGCATCACATCTGATTTTGAATCCAGAACTCTAGTCCTGAGATACATTGGCGTAAACAGTTTAAAATCCTTTTTTTTATTTCATTTAGTTAAAAAACGAACCTATGCATGCACATCCATGAATCCATTTTCAGAGTCTGCTACAGTGTTGTGGAACATTGGAGTTAATTCTGGCATCATAAGACAAAAGATACCCTTGAACTTCACATGAAACAATCATTGACACTTTGTCATGGCGGACCAAATTAGAGTCACAAGTGCATGCAGTTATTTGAGATGTAGACGGATCTGGAGAAAAAGCATGTGAACGCAAGGGGAACATGTAGCCTCCATGGAGACAGGGACCAAACTAGAAATTGAACTGGCTGAATTGCAAACAAATGTCCGTTTTAAAACAAATGGCAAAAACACAATAGACTTCAGTTTGCATAGTAACATTCTCAGGCTGCTCTACAATTCAGGGTTATAATACATGTTTTGAAGCAGAGCCTGTTTAAGTGATGTGATTTAATCTGATGTGCTGATCAAATTGCCAGACTTCTTTATTGATGTCCATTACTTGAGCTACTAGGCCGCAGAGCGTGCATTAATATAATGAGTCCAAGTAAGGTCAAAGATTAAGGAATGACTTTGGTAGCTGATGTGTATTGTAGAGGATTTTTTAATGAATTAACTGTCTCTGCACTTGGATGACTGGGTTAAAATCCAAACTCACTTCTAAAATGTGTGGAATTTGTGCCTGTACTCTGGGCATAACACTTTTGTACATTTGTCATGTTAGATGGTCACAAATCCCTATGAATGAGTGTCCATGAATGTACCCTATGATAAGTGGACAGTCCATCCAGAGCTGGTACCAAACATTTGCCAGATAATTCCTGGAGCTCATAAATTAGATTTAGTGAGTTCAGAAGATGTATAGGGGGTACATTTGAGTGCCTTCTGGAAATTGTGGGACTTTTATTGAAGCTTATGGTTGATCAGCTTCTGAAAGACTTAAAACTAAACATACAACACAAACAGCAAATTTTCTGCTCTAGCCTAAGACCAGAGATACAAATTGTTTTTGCTTTACATTTTTTTCTCATGGTAAGATAATGTGAGATCTTGCGTCAAAGTGACTAAGATATCAATATTGACTTGACACTGCATTTACCTTTTTAACAGATAAACACATTACTCTTGATTTTTGTCTTTAAAATAAACAAGCACTCTTATCCCTTTTGAATTTGTGTAAATTTTTCAATCTTGCAGCTTTATTTATTGAGCTTTTTGTTATTTGATTTTTTTTTTATCTTTGTACTGCACTTCATGGATTATGTACATTAAGGTGTAACCGCTTGTGGCTCTTGAAATAAATGTAAATGTTTAACACTTTTTGCCTTAATTTCTCAATTTGACTGCATATTGTAATTATCTGGTTTTATTGGTAAGTGAATAAAAACATTAGAGAAACAGTAAAAACTTTCTTCTTAACGTTCCTGAGTCATACAGACGTATTTTGAATAACACATAAATAATTACAGGAGCTCACTGGTCAGTGAATAGCTCTGGATAATTAGGACTTTTCATGTATTCCCAAACTTTGTAATAATTTCAGGTTTCCTTCCACTTTTTAAGGATGACTTTGGTTAATACGGTAGATAACTGCAAATTGAACTCATGTGAGTACAGTATAAACGTGTGTGAAAGTGGGCTAAGAATAGGACTGGCATGTCACCAAGGGTCTGTTTATAGTTTTCTGCTCATGGTTACTAGTATAGCCTCTGGCATCTTTGGACCCTGTACTTGGTTTAGAAAATGATTGGATGGGTTAATAAATAAATGGATAAATAATGAAAATTGGTGCACATAGAATAAACTACACTAATATCTTCCAGTATATAACAGCAATTTACACCAGGGGCATGTCTGCAACATTTTTTACCAGTTATCCCATGGATGTTATGAGCAGCAGTTTTTAATAATTTTTTGTGGTTTCCCTAAAGTGTTTTAGGTAAACCGTATGTCTCTTTAGGGGTCTTGAGGACCAAGGTTCGTGGATGTAATATTTATTTCTTCCAGCAACAGTGTTAGTACCATGTTATCATGAAAGGGTTTTGCGGTGACCAGATCCTAAAACAAGATTCTTTTATTCCCATGCCTAGATTCTTTCTAATATAGACCACACATATGTCCTTCACCCTAACCCTTACACTCACCTCATTTGGAAGGAAAAACAAGTCAGCAGCCGCAATGCACTTGCCACTGGGACTATGGATGTGAATTACCCCTAGACTGACTTCTACCATTCTTCAGTTCTCCTATTAGGGGACATCTCCTCTTCATTTATTTATACTCCAGGTGGAAACTGAATAAATACTAAAGACAGGCAAGGGGAGCAGGTAATAAACTTTTTTCAGTCATCATAGTGTTTAACATTCTTAAATATTTCTATTGTGCCAAAACACAAAAGCAAATAAAATTGAATGTGCGTAGCAATTTGCTAATAATACAACCTGGCTATTTCAGGGGCTGTCATACATAATGTTATACGACACACACCCAATGTGTTTGATATTCAGATTCTGCTTCATCTCACGGTTTAGATCTTCTTGGTGGATGTGTTCCTGGTCGCCCTCCTCTTCAATAGTTTCATTTTAACCTGATGACATTTTAAAGTTTGTCTGGGCAAAGGTAACTCCCATAACCACTTTTTGTCCAATGTAATTTTGACAGACCAAATCAGCACATGTTCATGAGGCATGCAGTGCCTGAAGATTACCAATGGTCTGAGGGCTTCACTTTTTACTCAAGCAGAAGGTCCAGAAAATTACCATTATAACTTGACCTTTCTTAAAATACAATTTTGCAATGTTTAAAGGTTTGACCTTTCTGTAAATCCTACTCATTTGCAAAAGGTAATTTCTTCTTGTATGCAAATCATGTCTTCATGCTCATTTGACTACAGAAAGCCCCCCTCTCTGTGAGAGTGCCTTATGTCTCTATTATCTTCCTCTTTTCTACAGTTAAAGCAGACTGTTATTAGAGAGATCAAAAGGTCAGTTAAAGAAAAACTGCACTTAGAGTTTAAACATTTTTTACACCATAAATTTGTCATCTGTAATCCTTCTTAACATATTAATAGAACATGTAACATCTATAATAATAAAATGACATTCACCTACATGCCATGATGCCATCTTGCTTTGTATAGTATATGGGCTCCACCATTTTGTGAGTTGTGATGCCATGATGTGGTTTTCTGTTGCCATTGCTGTGGTCAAAGAAAGTGGCTTTTGATGTCATTAAGGTTAGAACTGGTGGCCATGTTCTCATCTGAGTTTGTTGCTAATCCCTGTGTTAAGGTATGATTCTTTTGAGGACAATTGCCTTCCTTGCATTATGTTTTTGTCACCTCGATATTTTGTTAGCAATTTAAACTTGAGAACTGATTGGCTTAACTTTTGGTTATGATTTTAACTTGATCCCTGACCACATTTCATCTCCTATTCCTTATTATTGTCTCACTCTGAGTCTGTGCAAATGAATATAAAGTCACACCAATATTCTTAAAAAGAAAATTTGTGAATCTTGCATTTATTATATTTTACTTACTGGCCCATCAAAACAGATCTCAATACCAAACCTACCAGTAATTCATTTAGCCATTTTTTTTTGCATTAAAACTCTTATTTTTAATCTTAACCTATTTTTAGTTATCCTTATTTTTCAGTAACTGTTAATGCTCTTTTTTCTTTATGGTGGAGTTCATTTAATAGCACTGAACTTAATAATAAATCTGCAAACAACCAAAAAGACTAATATTTTATATGGATGGAGCTAGATTTCACATCTCCCTGGTCTCTTTCCACCAATGTACACACTCAATGTCCGCTTGTATTTTGCATCAGCCATTTGTTCGACCAGAGATAAAAATAAAAGGCAGAGACAGAATATTAAAATATAGTTGGCGATGGAAAAACCCAAAATCAAGGCCAAGACAATGAGCAGGATTCTTAATGAAGTCAACATTATTAAAGGAAAGTAAGCCCAAAACACAAGTGTAAAAATCAAGCTGAAGAAGCTTCTGAAATATTCATAAACCTAATATTCAAAAACATACCACTAACATCATTGCTATTGAGACTCTTGGGCCACTAGGAAGTAAGCAGCTCTGACCTTTGTATACCATTACATGATGCACCTTCAGTTGTCACATGACAGAAACACAGCTTATACAAACAACAATCAAAATGGCGGTGACCATGAAAAGAAAAAATAACAAAACAGTTGGATTCCTCATGGTTCAAAAACTCTAGAGGAAAAAAAAAACATGAAAAAAGCAGAAAAAAAAAATTAAACCAAATTATGTCCACTTACAAAAAGAGCAGAGCAGTGCTAAAGGAAATCATGAGAAGAGCCCAAGCCTGCGGAGTATTAGCAAGGTAGAAAAACTGAAGTAGTTGTATGTTTTTCAATTTAAGCAAACTAAGATTAAGAGGTAACATGACAGAAGTTCTCAAAGAGGTGAAGAGAATTAGTACAGTGAATTCCAGCTGTTTATTTAAAATGAGTTTTCCAACAAGAATATGGGGACAAAGTGGCAACTGGCTAAGGATCATTTTGACATCAAGCTTAGACACTGTTTCTTCACACAGAAATTGATAGACACGTAGAATAAATAATTAAGTCATGTTACAGACAATAGACCTTTAGGGATCTTCAAAATTTAACTTGCTGTTATTTTATAAGATATAGTTGACTAAAGATAGGATGAGCTATGCTGGTTTGAATGTTTTGATCATAATTGTTCTGGGTTTCTAATGTTTTACTCTGACATATGCTATTTAAGGCTACTTTAGGCTTTATTGCCAATTATCTACTAAGCTACCATCCTGCAACTGTATTCCTATCTCATTTTATAACTGCCTTCTTTAAGTGAATCCATTTAAACTTTGGGTTCCAACACCATATTGGCATCTCACCACACACCGACATATTGTAAACGTCTTGCAAGAAGGGCTCATCTATTAAGCCATTCCACACTCATACATACAGTACTAAGAAGCTAATGTCATTTTATAATTTAATGTACCATTGAGGGTTTCTGCATTATGGGCCAGTGGGGTACAGCCCCATCAGATATTGTGCAAAATAAGTAAGAACTTTATTTTAAGCTTATTATTAAACACCCAGCTTTATCTTGAGCAATGTTTCCAAATTTCTATCATCTCTAGAAAAATATTGTTTCTTGTAGATGTAAAATTGTCTTTATGCCAGGTTCTGCAAGCCTGTTTCTGGCTGATGGGTGGGCTAATTGACCCTACAGTGTTTTCTATACCCTCTGGTGTGCCTACGCATATGCAACCTGAACCACCCAGTTTAGTGATGTGATGTGAAGGTCACTGTGAGGACTGCTTTTTTAAAATCTTGCATTGGCACTTCTGGAGCTTTTTCCAGTCAAGGCCATACAGCACACACCCACAAATAGTTACAAGACATCCAGTATATTATCTTGTCCCTTAAAGGTTCAATACCAGGAATGCATCACTTCAAACACATTAAGCGGCATGTTAACCTTCACCCACTTGATGAGGACTGCACTAAATTTGAAAAACCCACTAAGGAATCCTATGTGTGCTCCTTCCATTTAGTACTGTGATGCTTCTGTTTCAAAGAAGTACTGAAAGAACTGCTATGTATGTGGAAAGTCACTTTTCAAGTAGTTTACTGGACATGTGCTGACCTGGTAGTTAGCACTACTATCAGACATGCAGTGTGCAGTTCCAGTCGTGCAGTGTATATAGTCTGCGTGTTCCTTCCTTGTCATCATGGCTTTTCGTTTTTCACTGGAAGGTTGTATTATTCTAAACCTGATGTCTTCTTACTTCAATTTAGGCAGTTCATAGTCAGTAGATTTTCCTGTGCAGCAGGTGGTTGCAAAGCACTCACTTCAATTAGGTTTTAAATCAATATGATTGTATTTTGTCAGATGTTGACAATGTCAGTGTCTGAAATGAGAATGGAATCAGGAGACAGGAGTTGGTAGTAAATCAGCCAAGTCAAAACTGGGAGATCAAGAGACAAAGAAACAAACTCAAAATGAGAAACCAAAATTGCAAATAAGGGGTGTGGCAAAAGAGATGAAATCAGTAATTTGTGAACAGAATCACGACATTAACAGAAGCATGTAGTTAAATAGACAGAAACCTTCACAACCTTGAAATCTATGTAAAACACAAAGAATATCAATCAATCAATTTTTTTCTCTCTGTTCCATACAATTTAAATTGTAACTTGGACAACCAAGAGATCCATGATGCTGACCTTTAAACCTTCAACCTGGTGATGCCACACATTACACACTTCCAGCTGATCTTACCTAGCAATGGCATAGCCACTTTCAACTAAAAGGTCTCAAAATGGCAGCACCCATTGCAAAAACAAGGCAGCACTGCGGGACAACACATTTAATTTTAAACAGTGTTAAAATGCATTGAAACAAAAAATACCTTTGGATCCCTTGGTTTCCAAATCCTACTGAACAATGTTCCAAATATTTTTAGAGACCAAGAAACCATTTTGAAAAGTTAAAAACAAAAGGCAGATGACACCAGTACCATTCCATTGTTTGACTGATTTTGTTTCTGACATGAAAGTGTGACCTTGCACATTTTACTAGTCATTGGCAAAACATGATCAGAAATTATTAGTTTGGTAAGTATGTTTGAGAAGTCTGCACACATTAAGGAAAATTATGGTATGGCCACTGATGTATTTATTCATGGTATGTTTAGGGTAAGGCACTAGAACTGGAAATAGAAAGAAAGCTGCTGTTGTTTCAAATAACCTTATCATGTACACCATGCTGCTGCATTTAATGAAATTGTCTGTGATTTTAAATAATATAATCAAAATATAACATCAACAGAATAGTAATTACGATTACGTTTTATTGTTAAATATGTCTTAAAATTCTCTTTCTCTCCCAAAGTCAAGCATTTCATTTTAAAATTAATGTGACGTTCAATGTATTGTCTGCATAATTAGTACTTATTTAAATATAAATGAATGAGTACAATCAACAGGAAATAAAATGGTAATTTTCATAATTACATTAATTCTGCATGAGATTCTCTAGACTTTTCTTTGATGATGCAAAATTTACTGGGTGTTCCTTATACATTTTTATCAAATTAATGAACTGTTATTTTTTTAAAACTGAAACTGACTGCCTAGACACAGAATAGCAGTTGCAGAACAGCTCTCATTTCTGAAGTACAAAGCTGGTTAGCAGAGTTTTATTCAGTTGTTTATTCATTAAAAATATTGAAAAGTCAAACAAGCAATAAAAATTAAAAGGCCAGCCTTGTCTAAGTCATACTTAAACCTAAATTCAGGGGTTTTATAGCTATCATTTAAAAATTAATATACCGATATGTTTTGCAACAGTAAATGTATAATTATTTCTGTTTTTTGGAGTGTTGATTGGCCTGTCAGTTTTCCTGATTTCATAAAAAGGAATTCCTGCGTTTCATTTAATGCACATAATAAAATCCCTGCAAATATTTGTAAATACGGCCAGATGCTAAAACATGTAGGTCAAACCCTCCTCGGATGAAAGTGGTGTAGAAAGGAGCATAACCACGTAGTAAATCTTATTATTAATTGTAGTGTATAAAACTTTTTTTAATAATCAACAATTATGACTTACAGGGGCTAAAGTCAGATTATCTGTAATCGAGCATTGAATACGCCTTGCTTTGTTTTTTCAAGTACAGTGAAATAAATGTACTTTAAGACTAGTAAGCATAATGACAGGATGATGGTTATTAATTGTTCACATGTGCACAGCATCAAAGACTTAGGTATTAGATTGAAATTGAATAAAATGGTAAATTCACACACTCAGAGGATATATAGCATTTTACCAGCCAGCTTCACAATTTTAACTGCCTGTCAGTCTCTCAGATTAGCTGTTAAATGTGAAAGGTATAGAATGTTGTTAATGAAAATAGATAACATCAAGGTAAACAACTAGATTATGTTAATTTAATGTCAGTGACAAAAATCGTTGTTTTCTACATGCTAAGCAAGTCATTCACATATGCAGCAAAAGTATGGATAAATTTAAAGTACAGGTCCAATTCTGTTAGAACCAAGCACAGGGAACTGAAAAAACAATTTGTTATAACGGGGATTTCTTTATTGAATTTGAACAAAGTGTTGCCTTTCAGCACCTAACAGTTGACAAAGATCACTGCAGATCACTGTTGAACGCGATGGCAACATCTTTTTTTTCTTCTTGCCAGTATCAATGGCAGTGAGAACTTTTTCTGTGAAGTAAATTGCTATTGTCAATGTTGGTTGAAGTCCATACACAGTCCCTTGAGTTAACAAACGTCATCCTTCGGTGTTTATATCGTTAATGGTGGTGGTGGTAGGGGGTGGTCCAGAGTGGACACCGCTTTAGTTATATAGATGACACTCCCTTGAAGGGCAAACCAAAAATGATTCCCCCATCTGCTCAATGCTCAAACCATTTCTCAAGGAACCTGAAAATAAGCAACAGATTCTTGCTGTGGTGAACCTTTATAGCTCCACAAGTAGAGCTGAATGAGGTCAAATGTGATTGATGGTTATCCTGCCCCTAGATCTGCCTACAATGTCTCCTGTCTGCAGTAACCCTCATCGAGTTCCACTCCACTACAAGAGTGTGACAAATGTCAAGTAAACCAAGTAACATAAATGTGCAGTCCTACAAGGAATGTGATCTGATTTACCACTAAACTGCTTGTATTTTGACCATCAGCACACCTTTCCTTAGCTTAAATAAGGTTTAGGAAAAGAGACTTTGCAGGTCCATTACAGAACACATACAGTAAGATTCAGTTCAGTCAAAGAAACACTCAAGTAAGCATTACAGTGGTACAGGAACTAAGATAATTTCATTTTGTCCAGTTTAAGGCAATTTCAGATATTATTTCCCCATTGAATTATGTAAGGTAGATTAGAGTACCCCCATTTCAAAAACAGCAGTTTTTGTGTAAGCAGTGTAATTAAAGCTACCTATAGGTACTCCCAAATATTGATGGTAAGGATTCCATAGTAGATCTGAGGCAGTTTGAAGATAAGTTTAAGATAAAACGGTCTGACTGTAGAGTACTCTCAAAGCATATGACCTAGTGAGGTAAACACCACTTTTGATAACTCCACATTTTGATCAGGTGCTGGATATATTTTAGATACTTTTAAATGAGATATGTGTTCCCAATTTTCGAATATAAGTTTAATTACGGTATTCTTTTCAAAAAATGAAGACATATTTCCTGAATAGTCGAATATCCTTCCTTACCTAAAATTGTGATAGAAAGATCTTTTCTTGTCATTCCCAGAAATGTTCTTGGGGTGAGTTCCTTAAAATTTGTATTTTGGCAGAGCTGAAGAAGGGAAGAGAATAATTATTTTTACCTGTAATTGTGTTTAACTCCCACTGCTCAATATAGCTAACCATTCTTTTCCTCTGTCAAGTAAAAAAAAAAAAAAAAAACAACCACTGGACTCTTAGACAACTTGATAAACCCATTAACTAAGTTCGTCCTAATGTTTTGATCCAAGCAGTTTGCCAGGGTACTTGATTTTTACATGAAAATCACACTTTTATGGTCCCTTTCTTCCTTTTAAATCTGTGAAACCCAAAATAAGCTCAAATGCTATGCTTTCTAAAGCCATATATGTTATTTTTCATCTTGCTCCCTGGCTTATGTTTATTTCCTGTTTTATTGTTGTTTTGTTATTTTTGAATTGACTGCCCTCAGGCCTAGAAAGGAACAGGAAACACTGCGGTACATTCAATGCACTTAGTGATGTTAGTGAGTTCTCTTGTGATTATTGTATTTTGTTGATTCTCTAGATTTGTTTTTCCTTTGTTGTTTCAGGCAGCTCCTTCTAGGCCTTTTGTACTTTTGTTAAGAGCGTCCTGTGCTGCAGAGCATTGTTGAAAATAAATCTTTATTTATAAAGATTCTTCAACTGTCCTTACTCTGTTACAAGCTGAAGAATGACATAACTTTTCACGTGTGGGTGTTTTTGCAGCAGTTTATAGGACTTTTGTGCTGATGAAATCCTATTTCATTACACTGGCAATATAGTGATCTAGGGAGAAATTCTCTGCAGCAGATTGTTGAGTTTGTGTTTGGAGATTTTGCATATTGCATTTTATCTGGATTTATTAGTTTATTGTGACTTTTTTGCACTGTTTTCTGGTCTCATACATTGGCCTTGTTACCTTTGCCTTGACGTTTAAGCCAATTCTTTTTTGCCCTTGTTTTTTAATTTGTTTTGTATTTTCTTTTGTTTTCTTTAAATATATTCTCAATTTACAAAGATTCCTTTATTGAGTTGTCTAAACAAGCCAGAGGTTCACAGTTTCTCTCTCCATTGTAAGTCATTTCTGCATATGTTGGGACTTTTATAGATTTTTTGAACTTTAAAATCTACTTTGGAGCCTACTCAGTCGGAAGCCTCAAGGTAGCAGTAGGAAGGCTGGCTAACTTGGGGTGAGCATCCCCTGGGTTGGTGTGACGATGCAGGTTCGGCTCCACACTCCCATCGCTGTTCGGGAGCCCTTGAACCCAACACCGTCGATAGATATAACCGAGGTGAGCTAGACAGTGGAGGCAATAACATAGCAATTGAGCATGGGGATGGTAAAGATGTGCAAAAGTGCTTTTATTAAAAAGACAATCAAAAAACAGTGTTCAATAAAGTGCAGTTCATTCAAATGTTCAATAAATAATCCATTAAAACGTGGAGGTTAAAAAAAATAGAAAAAACAATCCTTTTAAAAATGAGGTTAAAACGTTCATACAGGAAGCAGTCTTTAAAATCGTGCCAAGCCCAGTGCTCCTTTCTTGTTCGCATTAGCGTCTCACCTGCTTCTCCCATACGGGCCCATGCAACAGGCGAGACGCTCCCTGCTGCTGCCCTTTTCCATATCTCTAACACAGGTCTGGAGACCTCCCGATCCTGGCTTCGGTCTGGCACTCATCCCAGACCCGAGACTTGGACTCCTTGGTCTCCAGGACGCCCACACCAAGGACTTCACCTCCAAGCCTCGCGACTCCCGCTGCCTTTCCGGCCTTCCGCGGCCAGTCGCCTTTCCCTGGTCACTCCCGCTACCTGCTCGCTCAGCGGTAGCGACTTCCAACTCCAATGCCTGGGTGTCGACCTAACACCCAGCTTCCTCGCAGCTGCCCACGAGCACTCGTTCACTCGCTCACACGCTCCGCGTGTCTCTCTCTCACACAGACTTGCTTCCTCGCTCCCTATAACTTCCATCCTTTTTTTCTTTTTTTTTTCTCGTTCCAACCAACTCGTGCTTCTTTTATACAGCGATGGGCCATAGCAGCTGCAGCACATTAGCCACGAGAACAATCACGGATGTGGGCAGTTCCTCACCTGTGCACTCGGTGAGAAACGCCCACACCGCAGATCACCCCGTGGCTTGCTATGGCCACCACGCCCCCTCACTAAGCCGCCGCGAGTACGGTGATTATTTATTTAAATAATGGCCTTTGCTCAGTGAGCTGTGGACCCATAACACCACAGTTGGCCAGTTTGTTTTTGGAGGCCTCACCCCATTTTTGCCATGTTCCTGTCTCCCTTTGACAACACCAAAAGTTGACCACATCCTATTTTAATTCTTACAGGGACAGAAAAAAGGCTTCAATCCATAATGCAAGAGATTTTTAAAGCAATGGATTTTTTTAAGTATCAAAATATATTCATAATGAAAAAGATCCAGTTTTTTCCCGTGTATACCTGCATATAAGTCGGGTCTTGAAACCCGAAAAATCGATCATAAATTCAGACCATGACTTATACGGCCATTCAAAAATGCGACTTATTTTTTTTTTACGTCTTCATGCTTCCTCCAATCTCACACCAGTTTCTCAGACACATCGAATTTTGTTGCAGCAGCATAGTTACCAATTTCCTTTGCCACTTTAATGACGTTTAATTTAAAACCAGCTTCATATTTTCTTCTGATCTCCATCGTAGTGCCACACACATGCGCATGGGAGGCAGCTAAAGGGCTTGAGTAAGGGCAATTCCGAATCAGACTGGGATGTGGCAGACTCTTTTTCTTCCTTTCCTGCAGACCATTCACGAGAGATTCCACCTGTCCCTCTTGACGTCACTTCCGGTTCCAAGCCCATGCCTAAAGACCTTGCCGGCTCCAGCCCCGTGATGTCACATCCGGGCTTGAGCCTGTTGTTGAAGACCCTTATGAGCCGGATCACTTTGACCTCATTTTCTGTCTTCTCCTTTAAAAGTCTCCACCTTTTCCCTATTCCCTCAGTTCCATTTTGGACTTGGTTTTGTACACATCAGTGCGGTGTAACATATTCACGACTTTGCAGCCAGGATACCAATTATATGGGTGGCTGCCCCAAACCATGCTATGGCTCTGTGTGAAGTTTCTGACACTGGCATAGCCGGCAGGATTCAGGTCCGTCTTTTTGGGCTGGGACCTGCATATTTTTATGTGGTGACCCGGCACAGCAGCACGAGGCACACGCACAACACAACAGCCCGGAGAGCGTGCACCCGACACAGCCGCAGGAGAGCACGCACAGTACAGCATGGAGAACGCACACCCGAGACAGGAAATGAGGTCAAAGGGGTCCGGCTCATAAGGGTCTTCAACCATAGGCTCAAGCCTGCACGGAACATCACAGGGCCCAGAATCGGGAGGAGAGGACGAAGCTTGACGGGAGGAGTGGTGGTGCCAGAAAGCATGTTGTGTTTTTGTTTTGGTGCTTTTGAGACTGTGTTGTGGCTGGAGGGATTATGGGGAAGATGTGCCCTCCAGCTGAAGAAAATAAAAGTGTTTTGTGTTTTTTACACATGCCTCAGTGTGAGTCTTTGTCGGGTCAGGCGCCTATATATCGCCTTATTTCACAGTAGATAAGGGATGCTCTTACGATAAAGGTGTATGAGGGTGTGAAATACAAAAAACATAAAACAGTGCAAACGTCGCCGGAATTGTTCAGGTATTACCGTTTGGTCACATGGACACAATACACAGTAAAAAAAAAGGCAGTGTGCTCTGTGGTTACTCTCTCAAGTGGGTGTTAGCATATCATAATCTCTTGGACCAATAGTATGGGTTTTCCACATTCGACTTATTTGACCGACATTATAAAATACCAGAAATTATACGGTAAAATCAAGTCCCAACTTATCCGAAGGAGAACATAAACACGAGTATATACGGTATGTATTGCACAAACAGATAAAATTACATATGCTGATGATATTGTGACTTGTAAGTGAATAAAACATATATTTTAATATTCATGATTAATCATTATACTATTCCCAAAAAAATTTTAAAACAGGCAACTCAGCCAATGTCAGCTACATTTGATCATTCATAATGTACAAAATAGTAGACTTCTGTGCTTTTTTTAAACAGCCTTGCTAGAAAATCACCATTTATGTACTGAAGACTCGTGCATTTTTACAGCATTTTGAATTAGTTTCCACTGTTCTGTGACTGGTTGTTTGTGAGGCATTCTGAATAAATGACAAAACTGAGAACTGAAGAAATTCTTCACACTTCCACTTATAATAGGTAATGTTATGAATTTGTCTTGTGGTGAGCCATCATACTTAGTCACATTTTCTGCCCATAAGAAACTGATGGCTGTAGTCTAAGAATTAGCTGGGTGGCCTCCTTTTAACTATGGTTTGCAGATATCATTGGAGTTAATCTGTTCTTACTAATTGCTATAGATTTTTCCTTCACTTTAGACATCTGAGGGATTATACAGTATAGGCTTCTCTATACTCTGCCAGAGTTCAGCTGATGTAATTTATTTTAGCCAGTTCCATGCTAGAACAAAGCATAAATGCATTTTTAAAGAGAAAGGGTTGTACTGTATATTTCTAATACAATACAACAAAAGTTTAAGGAGCATAGAAAAGTTTATACTTCTGTTAGGGATTCTGTTTCTTTGGATGAAATGGTGCCCGTGGTGTGCTATTTGTTTGCCCTGAGCCAAATGATACCTGTGTTATTGTTGTATTAAGACAGTGTAATGAAGAAAACATATAACATAAGGAGTGGTTCTGTTTCCTGTTGAGGGGTTTATCATAGAGTGGCGCAGTAAAACTTTCCCTATCCATACAGAACTTTTTAATTCAAAAAGATAATTTATATGCCATTATAGCAAAGATAATTGCCAGCTGAAGGAACAATGGAATAATAGGTATGAGGTGTGTAATGCTACTTTAAAACATGAGGCCAGAAGTTCTTACATTTCACAGACAAACTATAGAGATACACATTATGATTAAATAAGGAATTAAAAACAGTAATGACATTTTGAAATATGGGCATTAATTGTGGGACATTAATTAATGTTACAACTAATGTTAATTTCACTAGACAAATGCATCTGTAAAAAAAGGATTTAAACTATAAAATGCAAAATACTGCTGCACATTGTTTCACTTCATTAATAGGACTATACCTTTACCAACTGACAGAAAAACCAATGGCAGCTTTGCATATACCAAGCCATTCCCTAACAATGCACTTTCTCAGTAAACTCTGGAGGTGAGTAGGGACAAAGGCATACTGGGAGGAAGATAGTGGGACCAGTACATGTTAGAAAGAGGTCAGGAGGTGAGGCAGTCTGTCTGATGTGTGTAAGAGGGGATTGGAAAAAACAACCCACCCGGCAGCAAGTGAGCAGAAAGGCTTTGATTTTTTCAAGTATTCATGTTGTCCTGAATGGTAGATGAGAAAATAGTCCGCAAACAATGGAGTACATCTTCACATTACCTTCATAACACACTAATCTGTTATGATATTTGCTGTGTTAACTTATGAAGACTTCTTTCCTTATGGTCCACAATGTCAGTGACGGCATCTAGCATACAGATGGAAGTGTTTCTTAGGCTTGGTGCATGGCTGACAGAACCAATAATGCACAGTTTTTTCACCACCTGCTGAATTGTGTGTTTCACAGGAGCACTCACTAGAGGACATTTATCCATGAATCTCTCCTGTGATAAAATAAAGGAGTCTGTATGAACATACAGCTCCACAACTGAATTGTGCTGTTTCATTGATTAAGGGATATCTTTTCTCTACCACACACACACACACACACACACAGAAAGAACAACTAACAAAACGAAACAAAATGAAAAAGTGTGCACTAGCTTCACCTGACACCCTGTACCTTTTGACTATTACTGTTTTTCTTTTCCATATGCAGCCAGTGTGATATTACAATTAAATTAACTATCTTAGGCACTCGCATTTCAAATTAGCATAATCCATAGGATATAATATTGGCTTTGGCCTCTAGGACTGTGACTATATCTGACTTTGTCTTTGAACTTCTCTGTTATAACTGACTGTGGATTTTCTCCATGGATGGTACTGACTGGAGTTTTTTTGTTTTCCTCTCCTCCATTGTCAACTAGCCAAAGTTCAACAATAATTAATGGACAGATATTGTTGGTTTCCATTTTTGTTAATCAGATTCAAACTACTTTGTTTTCCTGTGTGTTTGAACAAATCTATGTCTTTATGTATATCAATTCTGTATTTAGTAATTTGTAAAATTTACACTTGCAATTTACCTCAGCACTTGTCATAGCTCTCTGCGCTTGCACTCAGTGAAGAATGGTTAACAAAAATAAACTGAATTAATATTTACTACTTCTCTTCAGTAGTGAAACAATTTACCAAGTCACAGAGTTGTAAAAAGTATCAGGATCAGAAATTGAGACAACTTAACTAATAGCAGATTTTCATGAGCTTCATAGACAGGGGGATCTCCTCCCATTTGTAAAGCTACTTATGTTTCTCCTATCCTTCAGTTGTTAGAATCCATCCCAGCAACCCAGGAGTGCCCACTTACGTAGAAGTGTGCAGTAAAGCTAACCTGCACATCTTTGAGATATCCAATGAAGACAGAATACTCAAAAACACTGGGAGAATATGTTCAAGCACGCAGTGGTCCACCTTTGAAATGACCCCAGTTCACTGAACTCTGCAGGACCACCAACCATGCCACCTTGTCCCTCCGGCTAAGATTATAAAATGGTTCAAAAAGGCTTTGGTAGTTAGTCTTTTCTTGCAAAGTGACAGTCATTCACTAGAAAGCTGCATCAATCTGCCATCTGTCTAATTACATGCTTTATAGCTGAAATACTTCTTGTTGTTTACTCAAGAATGTCAATTGCATACATATCCTCGTTTACATCTTTCTTAATTTATAATCTCGATCTTGCATCCTTCATAAATAAACATCATTTTTTATCATACAAACAGAGCATTTTGGTTTTTTAATTAAGGATGTTTTGTGTTCTTATCAATGTTGTTGTACCAGAAATGTGTTAAACTGATTTGGAAGCACTCCTTTTAGAAAAGGAAATAGTCGGACATAATTTTCACTGTTCATTTTAAAAGCAAAACACGCTGCTAAGCAACTAATTATAAAGCAGAACTCCAGCTTAAATGTTGGCAGTTTTAAATGTAACCATGCTATTAACAGATTAGAAAAATTAATATATTTTCCTCATGTTATTGTTAAGCTCTGCATATCTTTAATTAAAAACAACATGATGAATTATGCATTGTTGCAAAAAACACTACAACAAATGAAAAATGCTTTTTTAGTGTAGTTTGTATGAAATACATTTTCCATAATGAAAAACATAGTTTATTTCATATTTCTAGTATTAAGTAAAATAAAAATAATTGAAAATTTGTTATTTAAATGCCATTGGGAGACAAAGTCAGAGAGGCGAGGCTGCGCTGGTTTGGTCATGTGCAGACGAGAGATGCTGGGTATATTGGGAGAAGGATGTTAAGGATAGCGCTGCTACGGAAGAGGAAAAGAGGAAGGCCTAAGAGAAGGTTTATGGATGTGGTGAGAGAGGACATGTAGGTGATGGGTGTAACAGAACAAGATGCAGAGGACAGAAAGATATGGAAGAAAATGATCCGCTGTGGCGACCCCTAACAGGAGCAGCCAAAAGAAGAAGAAGAAGTGATAAAATAAGGGTCCAGAGTGCCTCCAATATTTTTCTTTTTATGATGAGTGTGAGACTTTATGGCACAATGTGACTTAAGTATTTTAAAGCTGAAAGTTTATTTTCATGCAATAGATGTGCCAAGATTTCCTATTGAGACTATATGTACCCTCCTTCCATGTATCCAGCCATTTTCTGTACAGCTCAGTCCAATAATAGGGTTGGCAGAACCAGAGTCTACTGGGTGGAAGGCAGACTTGAACACTGCACAGGTCCACAGGAGTGAGACAAACTGGCTAAAGCTTGAACTTTCCCTGTCAGTCATTTCTTTGACCACCAATGAGGCCCAGAAAGTAAGCTCAGTTTTACACATGGAGCCTTTATTTATAACAAAGATCTAATTTTACCTGTGGATGAGGCTGGTTTAGACCAAAGTGAAACTTAAAGTAAATCCATAACATTTAAAGCATACAGACCTTTTACTAACGTTAAGTGTATACTGTTTGAGAGACTATCTTTAAGAAAGGTGAATCCCTGCAACATGCTGCTCAGTAAATTAATGTTATCATTTTTCACATCTTTCATGGTGGTAGACTATCAGCTTGTATTCTCAAAGCACACAAGACACAACATTGCAGAGACTTGAAGAAACTGAGCCCGACTCCTTACAGGTGTGACTTTACTCAGTCCTGTGAGAGATCATTAGTTTGGGTTGATGGAAACTACAGTACAGCATTTGTGCCCCAGACTTCTTTAAAATCTTTCTTCAACAGGAATGGGTTATATTTTGTTTTCTCAAACACCTTTGGACAGTATACTGGACATCCCTGTAGTTTTTGCTTTTCTATCTTCCACATTTTGAGGTCTTCAGCACCTTTGAGATGGGACCAATTCTTGTTGTTGCTCACAAGCAAATTTACCCAGTTCTTCTTGGGCATTCCCTGCACATTTAACCAGTTGTTCATTCTGTTTAGTTCCTCATGTTCAGACCATATGGGCATCACCTTTTCAGGCTTCTGGCCCAAATCATTACAGTCAGCTCCTCAAATTTAACATCATCAGCTGCTTCCAAAACATCAATTCTAATTGGTTCACTGAACTTGTACACTTTTTTAACACTTTTGTGGAATTTAAAAAGAACATTAATCCTAATTAATTTTATCACAGTATATTACCTTAAAATTCATAACGATGACATGTTGATTTCCCTTTGGTTGTGTAATAAGATTCCTCATGCTCACCAAGCTTCCTCAGTCTTATATGGGGTTCAGCTCACATAGTCACATGTATCGACCAAAAAAGTATTCCTTTAATGTCTTTTCTGAATTTTCAACAGCAGACTTTTAATTCGATAGAGCAATGCTTAATGTAAACCCTGCGATTGTGTTGGAATTACTTTAGGACCAGTAGATAGATTAGTTTGACTGCCTCAAGCATTCAAATTCTGGAACTTTCTATCTGGAATTACATGTCTTCACGTGGACTTTCACCAGACATCTAACTAAACTAAGCATCAAAGTAACTAGCAGACTGCAACGGAGGATAAAGAATACATCATAGTTCCTCAGGACTAAAGCAGAGTTTGAAGCCAAACTAAGTAAGAGACAGGCCTAACGAAAATAAACACAAACACATCCATTAATTTTATGAAGAAATCCAAAAGCGTGAATGCCCTGGATGCCGTCTTAGTTGCCTTAATTGCATTGCCATCTTAAATAGCTGATAGATGATGATGTCACATGACATGGTTTTGAAATTTAGCTGGAAATCTTGTGATAAAATCACATCTCAAAATATCATTGCATTGATGGCACTGTCATGATGATAAAAATAAACAAGTAGCACATAAAATGAAAATTTATTACAAAAAAGATTTAAAGTAAATGCAGAAAAACAATTTAGTAAGATTCTCCAAAAATAAATCCTTAGAAAAAGTATCAAAATTTAGACTATAGACACAAATGATAGATTGAATGGTGACTTAAACTGGCTCAGTACATATATGTATATACTAGCAAAATACCCACGCTTTGCAGCGGCGAAGTACTGCCTTAAAATTTTTATTAAGAAGAAAATTAAACCTTTTTAAACTGAGGGAAAATATACCAATAATTATTTGTTAAGGATCTCTTTGTATACCACATTGTCATTTCGGCCCTCTGGTTGTAATATGACCAAGCTGTGCGCTGAGCTTACTCTTGAGCATGCAACGTACAGTTGGCCATGTGAAAAGTAATCTTGTTTCAAATCTCACAGCTTGGATTGCTACTGTCACAATCGGTTTGAGTTTCATGGTTTCTTTCAATTATGACAGTATTTGCAGAACTTGTGTTTAAGTTACATTTGGCATCTGTCAAGTGTTGTAAGTATACAACCGGTTTCATCGATAACTTCACATCCAGCTTTTGAGAGTTTAAACATTCATAAACATCAAAGTGTCCACTACTGAAATCGTCACCTGTGAATCTAAGATGTTTAAGAGGCATTGGCGGTTGTCAAAAGGTGTAAAATATTTGGCCATTTCGGTACACTTGAAGTGACAACCGAACAATTCAGCAGCAGCCATCAACTCACATGCAGATGCATAGGTGAAGGGCTTAAGCATTTCACTCTTATAGTGCTCCTGTGTAGTATAATTATCTCCTGTACCGTCATCAGTCCACACCTTGAACCTGTCCCAGTCATTCAATACATAAGACACAATGTTCTTCCAGATATCAAGAGTGAGCCTGATATGGCTGTGCAATATGTAACAAAGAGAATGGAAAAGGTAGGTGCCATCTCCGGGCATGGAAACCACTCGGTAAGTGACAGTTCTTTGATCGATGGTGATCAATTCGATAGACATGTTAATGGGGGTACGGTTGGAATGATAAAGGAAATGGGTACCTGCACAATGTAAAGTAAGTCTAAAATACCTACACAATAACTATAATTGTAATAAATGAACAATAAAACAGCGGAGAAGCCGTGGATTAAATAAAAAGGCTGTAGTTATCAGCAGGGAGACGTGAATCCTGTGGCGAAGCAAGGAAGGGAATGTAGAGACGGGAGTGACGGACGGCCTTATATAGGCAGGCAGCCAACAACGTGGGAGGCGTTGGGATGGGGGACCCAACACCACCTCACACGGTGACCGAGCTGCAGGCTATGGACGTATATATGTACGTAAGTAGGATTCAGTTAGTGTTGGGAACCCGCGTACCAAATTTCTTGAAGATGGGCCCATAAGTAACAAAGACCATTGAAAAGTTCAATATGGCGGCAGACAGTGGCATCATACCACCGAAATAAGTACGTACATTGGTTTCGGTTAGTACAGGGAAGCCGCCTACCAAATTTCGTGAAGATGGGGCCATAAATAAGAAAGTTCAACATGGCGGACGTTGTAGACCGTTATGACCGTTACGCGTAGAATTTCGAAATGAAACCTGCTTAACTTTTGTAAGTAA